>LPNX010350157.1:656372-823671 GCA_001517045.1 Pseudotsuga menziesii | reverse complement strand
CCATTGGAAAGCAGCCAAAAGGATCCTTAACTTTGTTCAGGGAACAAGGACACATGGGATCTTCTATAAAGCAAAATCTGATCTTGATTTGATTGAATTTTTTGACAGTGATTGGGCAGGTGATAGCACAGATAGAAAGTCCACATCAGGATATGTGTTCATGCTTGCAAAATGGCCAATCATCTGGTCAAGTAAGAAACAGAGTGCCATTGCACTCTCATCTACAGAAGCAGAGTATAGAGGAGTTGTTAATGCAACAACTCAATGTTTATGGTTGCAGGGTTTACTTGGAGAGTGTGGATTCGAATCAGAGTACTCAACTACCATCTACTGTGATAACCAGAGTACCATTCAAATCTGCAAAGATCCAGTTCAGAAGCAGAGAACTAAACACATTGAGATCCATATGCACTACATCAGAGAGCTTGTGCATGATGGCACCATTCACCTACTCTTCTGTTCATCTTCAGAACAAGCAGCTGATATCTTCACCAAAGCATTTTGTGAGAAGACCTTCAGCAATCTCAAATCACTGCTGGGGATTGCTGATCATGCTGTGGAGCATGAGTGAAGACAAGATTTCCAAATTTTGTTTTACAGTCCATTTTTAAGGGAGGATTTTCCCAATTTGGTTTTGCCTCTTTCCTTGGTTGTATGGACATGCAGTATGTAAAGGGTGACTAAGTCTTGTTGCTAGGCCCTATAATTTTCTGATATATTACTCATAAGTCAAGCTTAAGGGGGGGTGTTAGAATAATCAACCCATAGTTTACTACCTTAGACATTAATTTAATTATTTTTGTCTTATTTGCCATAGTTCATGTGTCCCACCTTATGCAAGTTGTCAATTACCTATCCATAGTTGTCCAACTTGCCTAATTTGACCCATGTAGCGCTTGGGAAACCTCAAGGAATCAATTCTGCTTTATTCCTGGTCTCCTAGGCGCCCTTCTGCTTTTTCTGCTTTATTGCCTGCTTTTTCAGTGTTTTAAGGCAACAGGGAAAGTTTGACTAGGTGAGGTGAACTAGTTTTTTGTCCTCTTCATCCTCCACTCTTTTCTCCTTGGAAAAGCATGTATGAGTTGTCATTCCATCACTCTTTAGCTTGCCTAAGCCATTTTGCTAATTCGTGAGCTCCATGACAGATTTTGGATCAACTTTTTACACCTATGGGGGATTTGCTTAATTTTAGTAAGCCTGCTTTATGCTAGATTCGAATTGCTCCTCATGCATTCGAATCCCTGATGTATTTTATTTATACAGCAACCTATTACTTTACATGGTTGGCTATTGTACACTGAGTTAATACAGTTTAGTGTTCAGCTCCAATTTCAGTCTCTTTTGTGAGTGATTTTGCATGATCAATTGCTAATTGTTGTGAGTAAAATTAATCTATCACTGGGTTCAATTTCCACAAAATTACATAATGAAATAGGTCTAAAATCTTCAAAAGATTTAGGTAAATCAATCTTAGGGATCAAAGCAATAAACATTGAGTTGAAAACCACAAGTATTTTTCCAAATTTCCAGGAATCATCAACAACCCTAAGAAGATCCAAACCAATAACATCAATAAGCACCCTATAAACCTCCACTGGAATCCCATCAGGCCCCGAACTTTTATCATTTTTAGCTAAAGCTAAAACATATTGAATCTCTACTAAAGTAGCAGGTTGCATTAAATCTTCGTTCTCTTCCACAGAAATAGAAGTAGGATAATTTTCAACAATTTTCATAATTTCCATAAGATGTAAATTCTTTTCTTCCTGGAACAAAGTTTCAAAGTGTTGAACACTAGATTTTGAAATTGATTCAAAACCTTCTACTTGAATATCATCATCCTCCTGAATTTTCCATATAGAGTTTATATTCTTTCTGTGATTAGAAAACTTATGGAAAAATGAAGTATTATCATCCCCACATAAAAGCCATAATGACCTCCTGTTCTGTCTGACCTCTTGTTCACGAACTAATAGAATTTTCCTTGTACGGGAGTCCAAAGCAATAAGAGAAGACTTATCTTCCTCAGTTATAAAACCAAAACCTGGTTTATTAAAAGAGTCCACCAACAGATGTTCAATCTCAGCTAAATCCTTATTTTCTTGATCTTTTTGTTTAACAAACCAAGAAATAGACACCTCCTTTATATGTTTAAGATTATCAACAAAATGAAACGCAGGGGAAACCAAAAGATTATCCACATACACATTTCAAGATGATTTATGCTAATGTGTTAGAGAGTCACGCACCTATATACATATATATTTTTATATTAGAGACCTCCCATCCTAAAATGCAAGAGGAAGAATATTAATAACGTGTAAAGGTTTTCCCTAATGGTTAACCACTTTATTTTATAGGTAAGTGAGATGATATAACTAGTGACATGTGACAAGATATATTAGTTGTTGAATGATTGGAAAGTACAAGGGACAAGATATTTTAGTGCAAGCTTTTGTGTAGGTGGTAAGATGACAAAAAAAAACAAGAGACATGTAGTGTGATAATTAGTGGATGAGTGATGAGTGCAAGAAACTTTGTCTTCTCTATAAAGTATTCCCACTTTAGGTTGAATTCACGGCCATTGTCATGAATTGAAGGTCAACACTAACATGCTTTACCATTTTGTCATGAGCTATCATTGTCATAGTTTTAAGATATGAAATAAATCCATATAATATCTCGTATCTATATAATATGAGAAGTAGTTGACATGGTTAAATGTATCATGTTTTTTATTTAATTACAAGAAAGTGGATTATTCTTATTAATATAACGTTTTATTGATTGCAATGTGAGTGTGATGGTTGCTCAGCCTTCCTTCTCTCTTAAGAAAAGCCTTAATCCAATATTTATGCATATTGGAAATGTGATTATGATATTTATATATGTTTATATAAAAATTATCATCACATTAATTAAAAGAAGTGGTTCATAATATCTTATAATCTTCAACATAATAGTTAATTACAATTAATTGTAATGTAAATATATATATTTTTTGTTTAATTTACTTTACCATCCATTTTTTTAAGAAATATTTTTTTACTAACAATTAATATTTGTTTTACTAACAATTGTTCACGTTCTCATTACTAACTATTAATGTTGAACTAATCCAAATTATACAAATGAAATCCCTTCCCCTTTTTAAGTTACATATCGATGGTTTGTGAATATAAAGGATAGGAATATGTACAACCTATGTGATCTCTTCTTTTTCTTGTTCATAAATCTCAACATTGGAATTTGGAAGGAATTACATCCTTAAAATTTTATGATCTTGACAGTGTAAACAAACATTTTTTATGAATCACTTGCACTTTCTAATGGTTGTAAATTTTGGTTGTATTTGAAGGGTAAAATGCTTCATCATGAGTAGTTTACTTGTCAAATTTCGCTAATGTGTCCATCTCTGTCTTTATGTTACTTGTCAAATTTCACTAATGTGTCTATTTATGTCTTTATGTTAGATGCCTTCGTAGTAGGAATTTGGATGGAAGATGAATTTTATAGAAATCTTGTTTTTTATGTGGGTTGTCTATCATGAAATGAGAAGGAAAATGAGACATTAAATCTTGGTATAGTTGTATAGATGAACCAAATTTCATAAAGGTTCCATTTAATGTGGAAATTTCATTAAAGGAGTAAGATAAATTATTAATATTTTCATCGTAAAGAAAAAAATTAAAGGGACGTTACATTGTGATTTTTTATATAAATTCTCAAAATAATGTTTTTATTGGATAAAACTTGTTTATATAAAACCTATCGTTTGCATAGTTTGATATAAGAAGTTGAGATAGATCTATAGAGTTTGATATATAATTTATGATATTTTTGAAATTTTTGGATTAAAATTAATTTTGAATATGGATTTGTGAAATAATGTTATTGGAGACTAAAATTCACTTGAAACGCGGCATTTAGAACAAGTTCTGGAAGTGGATCCTTGCAACAATTGACTTCATGGAAATTCTTTGTCATGTGGGCATTGACAAATATTTCTTGAGGTTGGAATAAGATTATGAAATTATTGAGTTTCAAACTCTCGCCCTCGACTTACAAGGGAAGAATACTAGAATATCTAGTTTATATAAGGGATCAATATTCATTGCTCTCAATTGAAATAGTTAAGTAGGTTGAGAGTCCCATTGAAGCCAAGAAAGATTATATCTTATCATATCATGTATCCCAATAGAAATAAGTTATTAGGTAGAATTGGTTTTCTTGAGTTTTCAAGTGAGAAAGAAGGCACATGATGTTCTGGAATAATACCTAAGGGATTTGTTATAAAGTTTTTGTCATCATAACACCTCATAGCATAAGTAAATGCTTTTGAATGTTGAATCAACAAAGTCACTATTTGCGATAAACAATGTTAGAAGTGTTACATAGAAATGTCCTTATTGATGTATATATGAAATGTGGGAAATGAGAAGATGTTGACCAATAGTTTGAAAATATTCTTGAATTTAAAGTGTTTGATGGAAATGTTAGTGAAACCTTAATTCAAGCGAGTTTTGATAGCATAGCACACCTTCAAATCATGGTAAAGTCTCTCACATTCGAAAACCTTAATATTGTGGGTGGATTTGATCAATTTTGTGTTGGATATCAATTACATATTGGATCTCATACAAGGCATCCCTATGGACTAGAAAAGCCTTATATTTTACGGTAAACAACTTGATTAGCATTCTTTATTATCCTACTACAACATATGAAAAGATACTACTATTAGTTTGGTTCTACACTTGCATAAAGTAGTAGTGGGGAATGGAGTTCCTTCATCCTCAAACCTTGTTTCTTTCAAGGATGAAGTCATAAACAAACCCTCTACTTTAAATGCTTTGAAACTTTATAAATTTTAAGAGGTGCTAATGTTGGAGATATCTGCACCAAAGTTCACAAACATACTCTCATTATACAAATCCTCTTTGATAATATGTTGATTCATTTTTTTATGTTCCCCTATCTCAAATGTGTACAAATTAACTATTTGATGTAGACAAATCATTGTGAAGTATATCTATGCTCCAAAGGCTTCATTATAGTTGAAGTTTCCAACATTGTTGATTATAAAAAAAATCAAGTATCCTTGGTATTTAAGGCGGAGTAGGTCTTACAGTTCCCATCATGTGTCTCTATTGCTATGTATGTCACCACAATGCCAATTTAGGTCCACTTCCCAAATAATCCTTAGCGTTTTTCACATTTATCATTTTTGAATATATTGGCAACACCTTGGGTAATGAAATAAAAATTGATCTTAAACATAATAAGTTGGGCTTCTTCAGATATGCCCAAATATGTGTTGAGATTCACATGATCAAGGTTCTATGGAATAATATAAACTACAAAAAAAATAGTTTTAGATGGGCTTAGGTTCTTGTTTTATGAGAATACAACTTTTTCAATGTTGAGTATGTGAATAAATGGACCATCTTCAATATTTTTATCCCCAAGTGTGATTTCACTCAAAAAATAATAGAGAACAAAACAATAAACCAAAACACTAGAAATATTATGAGAAACTATTCTCAAACATTAAAGATGATTAGATTACAAAAAATATACAACCAAAATGCCTCTGAGAAAGATAATAATGTTTGTCTAGAAGTGGATAACAAGTAGCTAAATTTTTCCTCTGAATCTAGAGAATAAGAAAATACTATCAGGCCTTCCCCCTTAAGGGATCTAGGGGTAAATGAATCACCAAAAAGACGCATCAAGAGACTTCATGAATATAACAACCTTGATTTTGATAAGGAATCCATGAATCTAACACCATTATGGTTAAACTTACACCATTACATTTAAGGAGTGAATCTAACATCAATTCCTTAAATTCTTTCATTTTAGTATTTTGTGTGTTAAGCTACTATTATTAAATCTAAAAACTAAAGTAAAACATTGCATAGTAAGAGATTGAAAAATAGGGTAATATTTGTTTTCAAGAATTGTTCTAATCAGATATTCATGATAGTTTATAGATTATATTGGTATTATAGTAGTTTTCTTTGGGTTTTTGTGGGAATTCACAAGGTATGGGAATTGGCAGAAAAAGAAGTGCTAAGACCCTAGTCATGGAAAATGAGTACCTCCATTAGAATGTGTTTTCCTTGTAGGGCCTCACTTTATATCATTCCAACTTCATCAAGTTCTCACTTAACATTTACTATTAGTTGAGATTTTATTTCCATTTTAACTATCTTATTGAATCTATGCTAGCTCCGTGTGTGCATTTGATTAATTGTGCATTGAATTTTGTAGGATAATGATTCAAGATTAAGTTTTGATGCACAAGATATTCAAGTTATTATATGAAAAAGATAGCATAGGTAGATGGTAGACGAAAATGGATATTCAATTTACCCCATCAACTAAAACCTGTCATTTTCAAAGAACCATTATGGGTCAATGGTACTTCATTGCAAATTGGATATATTTTATGACACCTCAATACTATGTGGTTGTTCAAAATGTAAGGAGTCGAAGGTGAACCCTTATCATGTCACACTATTCCACTATGTTAATGATTTACCACCCGAATTTGATAATACACTACCTCTCATTGTGATTGAGTATCAAAGGATGAATATATAAATGACATGTAGGAACACTTCCATATGCTCATTTTTTGAAAATTTGGAATCCAAATACATTGTGATTCGTCCAAAATTGACCAACCCATATCCTTCTCTTGAGTCAACCAAAAATTATGTTGAGATAGAGCACTAGATCAATACTACCCAAAACATTCTACTAGGAGATCCAATAATTTATATGTGTTGAGAGAAAAAATGTCCAAGTACACACCAAGGTTGGTTCAATTGTTGGAGGGGACTGATGACTTATACCTTCCTATACATAGAAAGTAAATACAAAACCTATTACAATGGTGATTTTATGGTGCTTGACCATATTCTATACCTAAGGTTCATGTTGGGACCAAATTATCCTTTTGTGGTATTAATTACATCATTTAAAAGTCTAAAATAGACACTACAGATCTTGTGTTATTTACTTTTCACATGTTTTCATTCCTCCCAAATAGTCAATAGTACTTATTTCATTTTCTGGTCCTCTTTATAATTTATGCGATTACTTGAATACTATTATATAAAAACATAGTGTCTCCATGTATAGTATGCGCATGATTATAAGTTATTATTCCATAAACTTTAATAGAAAAAACACGTTATATATTGATGGTCATCCATGCCCTCATGGAAACATTGTATGGTTTATAAATAGTTATAGTTTCTCATTGTTTAGTGAAAATTATTGATTTTGGGAACACCCCAATGACAAATAGTTCTTTATGGAAATTTTGTTGCATGCCAACTGTATGACCTAGCTACTTCTCATCATCCTTGTTTACCTTCTGCATTGCTCTGCCATCTGAGGGATAAATCTTAGATTTATTGTTCACGTCCTTCACTACAATCACCTATTAGGGAGGGATTTATGAGTATATGATCCCCATCCTAATGAGTTTTCTACCTTAATATTATTATTGGACACCCTAGGTAAGTCATCCTCCAAATCCCCCAACTCTCAATTCATCAGAAAGATCAATGTCATATTGGAAGTTAATATTCTCCCTATCACCCTAGATCTCAAATATTTGGAAATAATTGTTATAACATCATAACACCTAGTACCACAGTCATCATACCACCCAAGACCATAGTGTCATTCATTTTCACTTATGTTGCATAGTCCAAACTTGGTTTATTGTGTCTTCATAAGGGTTTTGGAGGTTTTGGGCCATTAATTACACCCGATTCCCTCGGTTTGGTAAACTAGAATCTAAGGAACCCTCATTAATGATAGTTTGGTCACTTGTAGCACTCTCACTCCTTAAATCATTGATCTGGGTTGACTAGGGGCACATATGCATTGTATTTGAGTGTTTTTGGCCATTTTGGACCATTAGTGAATTCCTAGAGCGAATCCCACTCCTCCATGCACTCCATCACACATATTATACCCTCATTTATGACCAATAATTCCTCCCCAATATTCACATCTCAATTCATGATTGTTTGAAGTGGTTTGGGAGCCTATTGATCCACCTAGGGGGGGTTTGAGGTCCAATGTAAGCCTGCCACTTGTATGCAACCAATTTTCCTGCAAAGGCTAAAATTTTTATCCTAATGTAATATAATCATGTTCCATACATTTTTACATGTTGGAATGTAATATAAAACTTAGTTATTGGCACCATCTCTATGTGTTAATTTTGCTTATTTTCATTGTTTTCTTCATGTATTGTCCAATTATTTTGTTGTGAGGATTCTATTAGCTTTAAGATCCTATTTTGAATCATAATCTCACAATCATGAAAATGGGTTTGTTTGGAAATTTCATAGGTATTTGTCCCTTACCAGATTACATGGATACCTCGATGAAAATCAACTGTAAACCATGATTAAGGGAAAATTATCCTAATTCTTATGTGGATGTCAATTTTACTCCTTTATTTTTATCTTAAGAAAGATTGGGATCTCATATTTAGAAAAAAACCTTACTTATTTGTATATTGACGCATACACGACCTTGATGGGTCAGATGCATATCAATGTACACAACGAAAGCAACAAACTAGCAAAAGCATGCACATGATGCCAATAATTATGGCCTTTTCAATTAAATGAAACAATCTCTTTATAATAGGTATTTACAATATGAGTTAGAACTCAAATCAGTAATTATGGATGTCTACTATATACAAGATACAACAGATACACAAGCCTAATGGAATCATTCATCCTCAGTGACCAAACTTTATGCTTCCCTATCACAGAACTCAAACATTCCAGAAAGGTAACAAATACAACCATCCCCAATTCTGATCATGAAACTGGTATTTATAGCTACTACTAGAACTAAGCTACTCAACTCTTATTCTATAATTTCAATTACTTCTAGGAACTACCATGCTTCACTAAATACATTTTTGGTTACTCTCACCAGGTTTCATCAATTGTCCTTCTATATAATCACAATAAATTCTCTACAACTGCTCCAACTACTCCAACAACTATGCTCCTTAGGATCCTTGTTGAACATTCAGCTACAGAACCATCCTTATCATTTCGACTCCAACTTCCTCTTTTATCGAGTCATAATCACCTTCTAACATTTCCTCTATTGTTTTTGTCATTTATTGTTGACCATCCTTGGTCAGAATTCTCACAACCTCTCTTCCTTCTATCGAATATCGCCCCTGGTCCTCGAGGTTTTCAACTATCATCCAATCATTCTCATCATCCATATGTGATGATTTTTCTTGGTCATTAATGCCCCTATATCAACCTCCTTTGGTTGAAAATAACTTTTTTCATAAATTCGCAACTCCTGGAGCTTATCCTCCAAAATCCATGTTGCCTCTTCTAGGTTTTTGTCTCACCATCATACCAAACTATTTTTTATTTTAATTCTTGGTCCTCTAGAATTCTCATTCAAAAATTACTTCTTCAACCTCATATTTCATTTGAATTGGCATTTGTCCTTTCCATTCCATAGCTGTCTCATCATTGCTCGTCAACCCCTCTTCAAATTTGTATAGGTTAGAAACATTGAACATCAATGATATCTCCAAATCGCCTGTAAACTCTAACACATATGCATTATCAAAAATATGCTTTAGGATTTTAACTGGTCCAATATTCTTCATCTCTAACTTGTTATATGCTCACCTTAGGAACCTTTCCTTCTTCAAGTTCATGTATGCTACTTCACCTTCTACAAATGAATGCATTCATCTCTTCCTGTCGGTCCTCAACTTGTATGTTGCATTAGTCTTCTCAAGTTGTTGATTTACCTTTCATTGCACTTCATTCATTTGGTTGGCAAACAATTCGACATCTTCACTCTTCAATTCTATTAGCAACTCTACCAAATTAGATACTCCATATGGACTTCTTCCTTGCATGATTTGGAATGGGCTCATCCCCATCAACCGTTCACTGAACTATTGTACATAGATTATTCTTGCGCCAACATATACTCCCATTACTTCGATTGGTTAGTATTCAAGGACCCCAACAAATTTCCTAAGATCCTATTCATGACCAGGGATAATTTTAGGGGCGAATTTTAGCCCAGTGGGCTAGTTTTCCATGTTTTTCTCCCAAAAAAGATTCACCATTTTGCATTTTTTAAAGCCCTGTTTCGCCCAATTTTTATGGGGTAAATTTTTTTCACCCTAAAAATCGCCAAATTATTATATAAATGATATATAATCCATGGAAATTAAAATATTCTTTGAAAAATATCGCCAATCATTTTATAGGTGGCGTTTTAAGAATTGGTAATATTCGCCAACATTTATACACTTTTAAATAAGTATGGTTCCTTAAAACCATCCCTGTTCATGACTTCAGTATACTCATAATTCTATGGATGGAATGAAAAATTGAACTATAACCTCATGTCAATCATATTCCATAGGGTTCCATAAATTACTCATAAAATTGGTATCTCTATCTGAATTTGTAACACCCCGGTTTTGACCCCATGGTATTAAATTGTATATGATGCAAATATTGTATTAAATCATGGTGTGGAGCTCAAAGCAAAGGCCCCACCATGGGTTTAGTGTTTGATGTTTCGGCGATTAAAATCAGTGCTGAAGGTTTATGTGCTAGCCAAGAACAATGTTTCTTTGATACATCATGTAAAATGCAAATTAATAAAAATACCATGACTAGCTATGCGTCGCAACGTTAAAGAGATGGGGGCATGATTTCACAAGGAATAAGGAGGGGGAATTATTCAAACTTGATCCAATGGGGAAAATCTAAAGGTCTAAGGTAAAACCCATAGAGTGGTCAACTATCTCTTTTTGTCTTTTGTGTCCAGTCATCTAAAGTTGGTAAAGGGAGTTATTTCCTTGGGATGGGAAAGGTATGGAGGTCAAATTAGAATTTGGGAGGTCACCCATTTTTGGAAAGTGTGTTTTTAACTTGTAGGTAAAGTGAAATCTTGGGAAAGCATGCCCAAGACATTATGCACCCATGCCTTTCATTTTCCTCACCCATTCCCTTCACGTGGAGGCTCTCTCACACAACAGGAAGAGGAGGGAGACCTCTCCCTCACATTTGGAGGTCGTTTCTCCATTTCGGCATTCCCAAAAATGGGTTGGGGTCTTGTTGAGTGAATGTGAAACAAGGATGAATGATTTGGGGGTTTCTAAGGGATGCTTTTGGTCCTCCTCATGCAGCAGGATCTTGCTGAGCAATTACCTCCACGTGTTTTTGTTGTTTTTCTACGTTTGCATACCCAGATTTTCATTTGTGGAGTTGTGTAGCGAATGGGAAAAGGAGACGCACGACTTGGGCATGGATGGGGGTCGTTTTAGCCTCTACATTGCCTAGAAATGTTTGGGAGGTCAGATTTTACTCACAGGGTTTTTTCCCCCAATTTTATCAGCTTGTTCTTGGTTGCAAACCCGTTTTTGGGTTGCTGTGTTTTTTCCCTCATATGGGAATCCATTTTTCCTCAATTTCCCCAGGATGGGAATTTGTTTTTGTAAATATCAATGGGTGGGTTCCCTTCCCCACGATTTAGATGCATTTCCCCACTATTCTCTAAGCTGAAAATTGTTTTTGGGTTGCCCAGTGATTTGAAGGAGAGACCACATTCTCTTGGGTGTTGATGAGTTCATTTTTGGCCACGTTAGGGCCAAAACATCCCTGGAAATCAAAATTACTATCAGGGGGTTGTTTTACCCTTATTTCCTTTTCCATTTTGGTTCCCCAGAATTTTTTGTTCATATCCAATGGTTGTGTATGAATGTGGTTTATTAAATGGGTTGACTGTGTGTTTGATGCAAGTGTGTCTTGGCCAGAAAAGTCCAAAGAACCCATGTATTGTTGTCTAGTTTCCTTAGCAGTATGTGAAACCCAACGGTGTGTTGGCTTGACTGTGGATGTTTTGGTTTTTGGGATATGTGTGAGCTTGTTATTTCCCTAGTGCCTTGTGGATTCATGCCCAACTCGGAGGTGGCAGTGATGTTGAGAGAATGATGAGCACACTAGCCTATGGTTGGGTGGAAAGTTGCAGCAATGTATCTAGTTGCGATCCAACTTCGTTTCCAGATAAGTATTCTTGTGTATTTAATTTATTCAATGAATTATTTATGAATTAGAATGAACATGATGAATGCATGAATGAAATAAATACGTTTGCTTCCTCTATAGATTGCATGATGCATCTGTGCATGTTTTTATATTAATGCATTTCATTTTTATGCTTATGGTCATGGGGCTAGATTGCCCAGTTTGACAGTAGCAGTGTGTTGGTCGCATCCTCTCCATCGTCGATATGAGGGGTGGGGATGTGACATAATTTATACTCTTCGGAAACCTTCTCCAAAAATGACCCATAAAATTGGTATCTTTGACCGAAGTGATACTCTTTGGAATCCTATGTTATCTTACAAACTATCTAAGAATAGAACAACAATGTCAGTGGAATCAGTTATCTTTTGACACATAACAAAGTGTGCCATCTTGGAAAATCTATCAACTACCACAAATATGGAATTGTTCCCTTGTTGCATCTTTGACAATCCCAACATAAAATCCATGTTGATATCTTCCCATGGGAAAGTTGGAATTGGAAATGGTTCATATAGTCCTTTATTCTAATTTCTTCATGTGGAATTATTGCATACCCTACACTGTCGAATCCACTTATTTACATCCATCAACATTGATGGAAAGTAATATTTTTACTCAACCAATGCCTTGGTTTTGTTGATGCCAAAGTGTCCACTTAATCCTCTATTGTGCAACTCCCTGATCCAATCCTCCCTCACTAATATTGTAGGGGTTCATAATTGATGCCCCTTGAATATGTATCATTCTTATATAAAGTAATCCAATTATGGAGTTCTATCGCCACTCCATGGTTCCTTCGACACCTTCATGCATCAGAAAGATATTCTTCTAATTCATAGCCATCCTTCATCAAATATAACCTTGTCAATTTCACAAGATTCGTCCCCAACAATGCAAATATTTATCTTAATGTGGACACTACATTATTACTATTCCTCAACTTGTTTTTCAACAAGTATAAATATGCAAGAAATCGACCCACTTCATATGCCTCTAGTTCATCTTCATCTGAGTATGCAAGTAAGTCATAGATTGGTGGTCTGTAAACAATACAAATTCGTTTGGAAACAAATATTTCCTCCACTTCTTTAATTACTGAAAAATGGCATAAAATTCTTGGCCATAGAATGATTATTTCTACTTTTCATTGTCTGAATTTTCACAGAATAATGCAATTGGTCAGTATTAGTGGCTCAACAAAGCTCCAGTTACTAACCTTGTTGCATTGTAGTTGACTTGAAATATTTTTTTGAAATATGAAGATCCAATATCAGAATCTATGTCACATTCTTCTTGAGCTTCTCAAATATACGCCGTGCTACTTTTTCATGCATGTCATCAATGGTGCACATATCCAACTAAAATACTAGATAAAATTTCAATAAAAACTAACAAGTCCATGGAAACGTATTATCTCGATGGAACTCGTCGTATTTAGCCACTCCATAAATACTCTCACCTTCTCTGGATCCATCTTCATCCATTTTATAGAAATTACAAATCACATATATTCCAACTCCTTCTGTATGAAGTAACACTTCTGCAGGTTTACAAACAACTTCTCTTAGAATAACTTCTGTAGGACTTGTCGAAGATGTGACAAGTGCTATTCTCGTGTCTTGCTGAAAATCAGTATGTTCTTGACATACACAATTACAAATATACCCAACAATGGATTCAACACTTTGTCCATCAATCTCATGAAATTTCTTGGTGCGTTGGTCGTCCCAAATGGCATAACCATCCCCTCATAAAATCCTTCCTTCATCTTCAAGGTTTCCTTCCATTCATCACCATCCCTAATCCCAACCTATGCATAAATAGAAACTCTAATTATATTAGTAAATATAGCCTTGATGCTGAGAATAAGCATAGTAAGTAGATATTGCTACTAAGATAATTCTCAAAATCATACACAAGAAAATAGAGAGAAGAATAGATATTGAATCACATGAATGAAGATATGCTTATTGCAGTGTATCCTTTCATTGAATAATGATGAATAATAGTGTACATAAATATTACATCCCTCATAGGTAAATTCGAGTTGTATTGGAGACAGCGCATCAAGCTCAGAAAGATAGAATTACTAAATATGATAAACCCCCATAGGTGGATAAAGCACTTTCCTAATCAGCCAATGACCTCATGAATTAGATAATGAATTAGATAATGAATTAGTGAGTTTTCAAGTATGATGGAAAAACATGATAATCCTATAATCTGGAGAGAAAATCATGGAGGATGGGTTGGAAACAAAAGATAGAAATTTCTTAGTAGACTAGCTTTACCTTATCCACTGAAAAGCTAGAATAAAGCAGGATAAAGGCATAATCTGCAGGAAGGTGCAGTTACTAAATATGGAAGTCCATAAAGTGGACATAATCGAACAAAAATAAAAATAAAATCACTCATGGGGTATATATGGCAAGTGTTGACCATGTGGTGCAAGTGGATGGCAACTATCTAGGCTAGTAGGTGGGAATTTAATAAAAAATATTAAAATATTTTATCCTAAGTTATGAAGTGGATTAATTATATTCCCATAACCCCCTTTAAGTATGAATTTAGGATGGTATCTCAAAAATATAGGTGTATATAGGGCCCAACAATAAGGATATTATTACCCATTACAATTATTCATGTCCAGAAAAGTGAGGAAATAGGCAAAACCACATGGCGAAAATTCTCCCTCAAGAAAGGACAAGGCAAAAAATTTGAAATATGTCTTCAATTATGTCTTTATCATCATTTGAATGAGCTAAACGAACCACTTCTAGTAAAATAATTATATAAATAAATCATGAACTCCATGATCATGCGCTAGAGTGTAGAATCTGCAAGAAGGAAGAGGAGAGACTCCTTGTATCTCGTCATTTATTGAAGTAGGAGCATTATCTGAATGCTTCTTTATACTAACAAAATATTTCTTGAAAACACAATATGAAATGGAAAATATATCCATGCATAATCCTTCCCAAAGAGTACGAAAATTAGGACATTTTGTTACACAATCAGTTCCTTGAATAGCTGCAAAATGGTGATGTGGATGGCATATATTTCTTCCAATTTGATGCAGCACCTTCCCAGATATGATATGAGGCTAAAAAAACTCTGATATATTGTGAGAATTTAATTCATATATGTATCTAGGAGCGCAATAAACTCTCACCATTTGAATAAGTTTGCAAAAACCAGCAAAACACTTGAAAGAATAACAAAATTTACATACACATGTGAACACAAAGTGGATATTATTGAAATTTATAACATGTGAATGTTTTTAGATCATAAATATATTATATTATGAATAATTTATAAGGATTATGAATCCAATTGGGAGTGTACATGTGCCATGGCAAGATTTGATCTCAATCCCCCTAGGTGGACCAATGAAGCTCCAACTCATCCCAAACGGTCACGAAACCTAGTGTGAACATTGGTGAGGTGTGCTGGGGAAATAATGAGTCTAAGGCATGTGTGGGTGAGAAATTAGAGGTGTGGGAGTGGCTCAAGGAGCACAATAAATTCACTAGGAGGCCAAAAATGGACAAAAGACAACACTAGCACCCCTAGTAAAACCCAGATTCCCCCCAAAAAAGGAAGCAACACTCCAAAAACTTAATGAGGGAATGCATGCACTAGTTTGACCAATCTAGAGCATTGGTTTGTGTGTGAATGGTCTGAAAATAACTAAATCACCTCCTAGAGTAATTTCTCTAAGTCTAAACCATAACAACTTAATGCATATAAGCAAATGAAATTAACTAAGGTAAAAACTAAGGTAATAAAGATGTATTACTGTTCTAACACCCCCCCCTTAACCTTGAATAAGTAAAAATTAACCAAAAATATCATGGATGCCTTGAAAGCAAAGGCTCAAGTCACCTCATACAACAAAATTTTTATTTGTCCATGAAAAACAAGGAAAAGAGGAAAACCACATGGGAACAAAACCTCTCCTCAAAAATTCTCATGGGGCCAAAAGTCTAAAGGTGAATGGTAGCCATCACCATTCATCACTCACTCCAAGAAGTGATATCGAGTAAGTGAAGGTCTTCTCAGTAAAACACTTGGTGAAAATATCAGCAATTTGCTCGGTGGATGGGAAATATTGCAAGGCTATCACTCGATCATGCACTAAGCCCTAAATGTAGTGCATATGAATCTCTATGTTCTTGGTCCTTTATCTATGTACTGGATCTGTAGAAATATTTATTGCACTTTTATTGTCACACCAAATGACATTGGGTGAATCAAGTGCAATATCAAGTTCCTGAAGAATGCCTTGCAACCATGCACATTATGTAGCTGCATTCACTGCTCCTCTGTACTTGGCCTCAGATGAAGAAAGGGAAATAGTGTTATTTTAAATACTTGACCAGAAAATGGGACCATTGAAAAGCATGAATACAAAAACTGAAGTGGACTTGTTTTCATTGGTATCTTCAGCCCAATCCGAATAAAAAAAATCCTACTAGTTCTAGTGGAGAACTAGCTGCATAGTGTACCCTGAAGTTCCTGGTGCCTTGAACATATTGAAGGATCCTATTGGATGCCTTCCAATGTATCTCATGTGGATTCTATATATATATATATATATATATATATATATATATATTTCTACAGCACTAACATCATATGATAAATCAGGTCTAGTAGGTGTAAGATACAACAAACTCCCGACTAGTTGTCTATATAATGAACAATTTACCAATGGAGAGTCACCAGTTTCACCTAGTTTTATGCCAGAAAGGAATGGGCACTTGGATTCCTTAAATTAATCCATATTAAAATTTAATAATAGGTCTTAAGCATACTTTTTTTGGCTGATCATGATGCCTCTTTTAGATTGCTCAATTTCCAAACCAAGAAATTGTTTTAGCAATCCTAGATCAATCATTGCAAATTCACTATGTAAAGATGCTTTAATTGATCCAATTTATTTGGTGCATCTACCTACAATCAAAATATCGTCCAAATATAGTACAATTAACTGATATACATCACCAATATTCTGAAAAAAAACATTAGGAGCTGATTTTCATTGAACAAAGCCAATTGATAGCAAAAAACTGTCCATCTTGGCATACCAAGCCCTTGGGGCTTGCTTGAGGCCATAGAGTGACTTCTTTAACATGAACACAAGGGAAGNACAAGGGAAGGATCCTATTATAAACCTTCAGTTTTATGTATATATATATATATATATATATATATATCTTCATGTATCTCACCATGAATAAATGCACTTTTGACATCCATGTGGTGAACCTTTGAACATTTTCTAGCAGCAATGGATATAACTAGCCTGATAGAGCCCATCTTTGCAACCAGTGCAAAGGTCTATGTATAGTCCATAACTTGGACTTGAGAAAATAATTTGGAAACTAATATGGCCTTATATTTTATATCATATCCATCAGAAGTAACTTTGGTCCTATAGACCCTCTTTCATTTCACAAGCTTCCTCTTAGGAGGCAAGGGAACCAATTCCCAAGTTTCACTCTCTTGTAGATAATTGAATTATTCTTGCATGGATGATTGCCATTTTGGGTCATGAGATGATTCCTGATATGATTGTGGATCAAAACCAACCATAATATAGTAATTCTCAGCAAGAGAAACTTCTGTTGCATAAAAATCATTATGAAATTGTGATCTTGTCTTCCTAGGATCTAGTGGATTTCCTGCTAAATACCCAGCAGCTTATATGGTTTTCTATAACCACTTGGGCCTTGTGGGTGATTCACTTTTAGAAACATCATATTCATCCATCTAAGAATCATAAATATCAAAAAAATCAGAAATGGAATCATCACTTACATCATCTTGGTGTTGAGGAGAAGAGCATTCCCTCGGTGCTAGTTCAAAATCTGGTATAATTTCCTCTTCAAATTGCACACTTATTTCAATGAAAGTTTTATGTGTGGATGTATCAAATAGATTGTATCTATTTGTGTCTTCACCATATCCCACCATGATGCATTCTTTGCTTTGTGGCTGCAATTCCTTCCTCTTTTCTGATGGAATTCGAGCGCATGCCCTTGAGCCAAAAATCCTGAAATGTGAAATATTTGGCTTGTGACAAAACCAAGACTTATAAGTGTTGGAATATATTAAACCCAATCAATACTTAGGATAAAATAATTAATCATTATTTGATTAATTATCTACCCACTAGCTTAATTAGTTGGCATCCACTTGCACCTTAAATTCAACACATGCCATCTATACCCCAGGAATTATTTATTTTTGATTCTGGGTTGGTCTTGACCACTTTATGGAAATACAGAATTGGTAACTGCGCTTTACTGCAGATTCTTGTTTATTCTTCTTTATCTTGTTTTCTTGTGGAGAAGGTCAAGCTAGTTAACTAGGAAACTGGGTTCTTTTGTTTCCAACCCATCTTTCGTGACTTTCTCTCCATTTTCTAGGATTAGCATGTGTTTCCATCACTCTTGACAACTCACTCATGCTTTTTCTAATTCGTGAGGTACTTAACTGATTTGGGAAGTGCTTTAACCACCTATGGTTGTTTATCATATTTTGGTAAGTCAAACTTTTTGAGATTTATGAGTTGTCTCCATACAACTTGATTTTCCTATGAGGGATGCACTATTTATTTAATCTATTATTCATCACTAATCAATGGAAGGATACACTCCAATATTCATCTCTTCATTCAGGTGATCCAATCTCTTTTCTTCTCTCTAGTTTTCCTGTGTATTTTTGTGAGAATTCTTAGTAGCAAGATCTATTTATTGTGCTTCTTCTTAAAAAAATTTCTCATAGAATTGGAGCTATTATTTCTACATGGTATCAGAGCAGCAAGGTTTCTCAATTTCTACAGAGTTGAGGAGCTTATCCAGCCTCCTATCCCTCTCTGAAGAAGAGCATGTCTAGCTTACAAGATTTTATCCTAGTTTTGTTTTGCAGGTTGCAAAGAGTATCTCATAGAGAATATCAACAAATTTAATATGGATTCAAAAGTTTCTCTACTATCTCCTTTCAACTATGATGATTGGAATCCCAATATGAGTGCATACTTGAATAGGAAATGTCTCTTTGAAGTCTCCATTAGTGCATTGAGTGAACTTTCTCTCCATTTTCTAGGATTAGCATGTGTTTCCATCACTCTTGACAACTCACTCATGCTTTTACTAATTAGTGAGGTACTTAACTGATTTGGGAAGTGATTTAACCACCTATGGGGGTTTATCATATTTTGGTAAGTCAACCTTTTTGAGATTTATGAGTTGTCTCCATACAACTTGATTTTCCTACGAGGGATGCACTATTTATTTAATCTATTATTCATCACTAATCAATGGAAGGATACACTCCAATATTCATCTCTTCATTCAGGTGATCCAATCTCTTTTCTTCTCTCTAGTTTTCCTGTGTATTCTTGTGAGAATTATTAGTAGCAAGATCTATTTATTGTGCTTCTTCTTAAAAAAATTTCTCATAGAATTGGAGCTATTATTTCTACATGGTATCAGAGCAGCAAGGTTTCTCAATTTATATAGAGTTGAGGAGCTTATCCAGTCTCCTATCCCTCTCTGAAGAAGAGCATGTCTAGCTTACAAGATTTTATCCTAGTTTTGTTTTGCAAGTTGCAAAGAGTATCTCATAGAGAATATCAACAACTTTAATATGGATTCAAAATTTCCTCTACTATCTCCTTTCAACTATGATGATTGGAATCCCAATATGAGTGCATACTTGAATAGGCAATGTCTCTTTGAAGTCTCCATTAGTGCATTGAGTGAACATGAGCCTTATGAAGAGAATATTCACTAGATGAATAATTGTGATAGAGATTATGGAATTATGTGTTTGTGAATGTCTCCAAATATACATCATCTCATATATTCTACTGAATATCCATTTGAACTTTGGAACAATTTGGACAAAGCTTTTGGTGTCTAGGAATTATAAGATGAAGCATGGAGCGAACCCAACATATCCTCATGTGATCTTTCTCAATATGTCTTGGCCTCTTCATTTGATAATTAAGTTATTTATGATGAATAATTTTCTCACATAGCTCATGTTGTTGCTACCCTCTTTGATTTGAATGCTTCCTCCTTCAATCAAGAAGCAAATATTGAAGAGCCATCTTTTTCTGTTTCTCTTGAAGGTAATTCTTCTTCTTGTGATACTAATGATGAAAAAGTAGCATATGGATTTAATATTGATATTGATGATGATTCATTCACCCATTCATTGATCTCTATATATCCTATATTAGATTATGAGATCTATGTGCCATATCCTTCACACTTTGTGCATACCTCTCTCATTAATGGTGCGCAACCTAGTGTCTTCCTAGATGTTTGCTTAGCCAAATCAAGTCTTATTAGTGTCATGCCACTTACCATACTTGATATCACATGCTTGAAAATATCTTCCTTTGTTATTGGAATCACTACTCAGAATCTACTTGAATATTTTGAACATCTCCTTCCTTCCTCCTTTCATACAAAGGATTCATTTCCAATGTATTCCCATGAGTCTACTGATATGATTATATGTGGTCCTTTGGATTCTTATTTAGAATCAGGTTTGCAGGATGATACACAAATCATACCACCATCCATACCATCTAACATACCTCTGAATAATCCTAAGACTATACAAATCCCAAGTTCACTAGTTGATTCCTCATTAGTCTCTTATGCAGTGTTACTTATCTTACATGTTTTGAAGTCTTTCCTATATTTCACTGGTTGGTTATCCATGAACTTAGTCATATTTGGATTGATATTAAACATGTTTGGATATGTTCTAAACACTTATGGTTCATATCTCATGTCCATCCATCATTCATATTTTTACACCTATTAGTTTTCCCTAGTTTCTCATAGCTTTCCTAGTCTAGCACTATATCCTCATGGAGTCATTGAATTCTTTGTCTTTTCTTTTCCATATGCTAATGATTCTAATATATCATAGTTTTATCAGCCTCATATCAGATCTGGAAAGGTGATACATCATATTGGAATATTGACATGTGATTCACATCACAATTTTGCAGCTATTCAGGGAATTGAGTGTGTAACAATTTGTCTTTTTTTTTGTACTCTTTGGGAAGGAGTATGCACAGATCTCTTTTCCATTTCAGATTGTGTTTTCATATTAGAGTTTTATAGAATAAATAACCATTTAGGTAATTCTCCTACTTCATTATTTGATGAGATACAAGGATTATCTCCTCTTCCTTCTTACAGATTCTACACTCTAGCGCATGATCATGGAGTTCATGGTTTCTTCATCTATTCCATCAAGAAGCAGTTCATTCAGCTCACTCAAGTGAAGATAAAGATATGTTGAAGACATGTTATTTCAAATTTTCTGCCTTGTCCTTTCTTGAGGAAGGATTTTCCCCATGTGGTTTTGCCTCGTTCCTCAGCTTTTTGGACATGAATAATTGTTAAAGGGTTCCATAGCCTTGTTCTTGGGCCCTATATGCATCCATATGCATCTATATTTTTGAAATACCATCATAAATTCAGACTTATAGGGGGGTGTTGGAATATATTAAACCCACTCAATACTTAGGATAAAATAGTTAATCATTATTTGATTAATTATCTACCCACTAGCTTAATTAGTTGGCATTCACTTGCACCTTAAAGTCAACACATGCTATCTATACCCAAGGAATGATTTATTTCTGATTATGGGTTGATATTGACCACTTTATGGACATCCAGAATTGGTAACTATGCTTTACTGCAGATTCTTCTTTGTTCTTCTTTATCCTATTTTTCTGTGGATAAGGTAAAGCTAGTTAACTAGAAAACTAGGTTCTTTTGTTGCCGACCTATCCTTCATGAATTTCTCTCCATTTTCTAGGATTAGCATGTTTTTCCATCAATCTTGACAGGTCATTCACGCTTTTTCTAATTTGTGAGTTCCTTGACTGATTTGGGAAATGCTTTAACCACCTATGGGGGTTTATCATCTTTTGGTAAGTCAACCTTTTTTAGATTTATGATTTGTCTCCATACAACTTGATTTTCCTATGAGGGATGTACTATTTATGTACACTATTATTAATCATTAATAAATGGAAGGATACACTCCAATATTTATCTCTTCATTCATGTGATTCAGTCTCTTTTCTTCTCTCTAGTTTTCATGTGTATGCTTGTGAGAATTCTTAGTAGAAAGATCTATTTCTTGTGCTTCTCCTTAGCATATTTTCTCATAGAATTGGAGCTATTATTTCTACAATAATGTGTTTTCCCTTTCACTAATTTGTGTAGAGACTTGTTTTGAATGTATGAAACACAGTTAATGGATTCATCCCATAGATTAAGACTCAAATCCTTAGCCTCAATCATGCTTGTAGCCATCTACTTGAGATCCCTATTTTTCCTCTCTGCCACACCATTTTGTTGTGGTGTGTAGGGGACCGAATGCTTCATTTGGATGCCACATTCTTCACATAGGTTCTGCAAAGTTTTATTCACATAATATTTATCATTATTAGTCCTAAGGATTTTAATCTTTTTCCCACTTTGATTCTCAACCAGGGCCTTCCAAATATTGAGAGTCTCAAAGACTTCGTATTTTAGCTTAACGGAGTAGACCCAACAAAACCTTGAGAAATAATCTATGAAGGTGAGAACATACCTTGATCCTCCATAGGAGGGAGTGGGAATAGGGCTAATGAGATATGAATGCACCAATCCAAGTATTGGTGTATCTCTCCTTGCCATCCCCTTCTCATAGTTGCACTCTGGATGCTTGGCCACCACACAACCAATGCATGCACCATTGGAGGATTTGATAGGAGGAAGCCATTCCACCATGTCATCCTTTTTTAGTGCTTGAAGGTATTTGTAGTTCATATGGCCAAATATCTCATGCCATATCTTGGAGGTTTCATTGGCATGACACATAAGCGCTTTCCCACTGGAATTTGGAATAATTTTGGAGAGTTTGTACATCCTAGCTTAGTGATCAGCATACCCCAATTCCACCACTTTGTTGGAGGAGAATTCTGCTATCTCAACCTCATCTAGAGTAAATGTTACTCTCTTGGATTCTCCAATATGTTTCATTTGGTATACTGACAGCAGGTTCACTGCCAATTCTGGTACATACAGGACAGTGTTGAAATATCCATCTTCAAGGTCGATCCTGCCGGCTCCCTTGGCCTGGATCTCAAAATCATATCCCATTCGAATAGTTGGGACACTTTTAGAATATATGGATGTGAAGAACCCTCTGACAGAGACCATGTTCCTTGATGCTCCTGAATAAATGATGAAGGTGGAGGGATCTGAAGAACCTACAACCAAATCATGACACTTCTCCTTATTGTCAGAACCTAAATTTCCATCCTTCTTCCGTGCGCCCTCTGGGACTAGGATGTTGTTCTTCTCCAACAACTGTTCCATCATATCAATGCTTTTCTTCATGCAAGCACTCTAAGTATGCCATCCCTTGTGTCAATAGGTGTGTTGGTATTCTCCTTTTCCTTAGTGTCCTTTTCCATGCAAGGATTCAAACCCCCATCAGGAATCTTGGGTCTGTCTTGTTTCTTCTTCTCTAGCTGTTTCAAATCCTTGGATTTCTTATTGCCTTTGGGCGCATTCGAAACAAATCCAACAAGGTATTGCTCCTTTCTTGTTTTGATGGTGCCCATCTGCACTAGCTTATCTTCCTCTTGGGTCAAAGAATCCATGAAGCTTTCCAGTGATGGCATTTGCAAATTTCGAATGGTTAGCTTTCTAGAATGGAATGTTCTAACAAACACTGAGTATTCCGGACCCAACTTTGAAATGATTGACAGTATGATTTTCTCTTCCTTCCTCTCGATTCCACACTACTTGAGTTGAAGCACTAAACACTTGAATTTGGTGAAGAACTCCTAGATGGTGTCAAAATGCGCTGGGCTCGAGGCGATGAGGTCATTTTCGAGCTGGTATCCCCTTAGGTCATTAGTTTTCCCAAAGAGATTTTCAATCTTGAGGAAAAATTCCTTTGGGGTGGATAAAATGTCAACATGAAACATGATATCTCTCTAAATGCTGAGACATAGCATTCCAAAAGCTTCATCAAGTCTATTGAAGTATTTCGACTTCTCTACTGTAGAATTTGGCTCTAGTTCTATCGCCATGGTGACCTTGTAGAGACCCTTATATATTAGTTGGATGACCATATCTGCCTTCCATTAGAATTAATTGAATCAAGTCATCAAAACATGATTTTTCTCCATCTATGCTTGCGCTAATGGTGAGAATTTGTTGAAAGTACCTGCAAAAAAAACACTCAAATCTCTCTTGAAAATACCTCAATATGCAGCTCAAACACTATATATTGATTTTCAAATCCAATCAGCTTTGATAACATGTGAGAATTTTATTCACATCTAGATCTAGGAGTGTAAGAGACTCTCACAATTCGAATTTGTTTGCAAAAACCAGGAAAAATATTGAAAGAGTAACAAAATTTACATACACATGTGAACACAAAGTGGATATTATTGAACTACCTAACATCTGAATGTGTTTATATCATAAATAAATTACATTAGGAATATTTTTGAGGCTTAGGAATCCAATTGGGAGTGTATATGTGTCATGGCAAGATTTGACCTCAATTCCCCCTAGGTGGACCAATGAAGCTCCAAATCAGCCCAAACGGTCAAGAAAAATGGTGTGAACATTGTTGAGGTGTGACAAGGAAATAATGAGTCCAATTCATGCATGGGTGAGTAATTATAGGTGTGGTATTGGCTCAAAGAGCACAATAAATGCACTAGGATACCAAAAGTGGACAAACGACAACACTAGCGCCCCTAGTCAAACCTAGATTCCACAAAACAAGGAAGTAGCACTCCAAGGAATTAATGAGGGTGCACAGGTGATGGGTTTACTAATATATAATGTTGGTGTGTGTGTTAATGGTATGAAAATAACTGTTTCACGTCCTAGACCAATTTCCCTAATTCTAAACCATATCAACTTAACGCATAGAAGCAAATGAAATTGACTAAGGTATAAAATAAGGTACCATGGATGGATTACTGTTCTAACATATACTATAAATATTATCATTTGGAACAACAAAATACAAAGGCCCTCAGTGTCTCCATGAGGATATAGGGCTAGACCAGGAAAAGTATGAGCAAATGGGGAAAATTGATGAGTGTAAAAATATGAATGATGAATGGACTTGAGATCTAAACCATAAGTGTTTAGAACATATATAAACATGTGTATTATATTTCCAATGATGGCTAAGTTAATTTATAACCAAAAAATTAAAGATAAGAAATATTTCAAACCATGTAATATAAGTAACACTGCATAAGGGGCCAATGAGGAATCAACTAGTGAGCTTGGGATACGTACATTCTTAGGAGTATTCAGAGGTATGGTAGATAGTATGGATGGTGGTATGAATGGTGTCATGACCTGTATATCATCCTAAAAACATTCTTCTAAATCATAATTATAACCATGTGAATGGAGTGAGGAAGAGTTGCTTAAATACAAGTCAATATCTAGTGAAGAATCACAATTATTGATAGGTGAATCTAGTAGACCGATAGGTGGATCATTCGGGAAAGGATATGATATTTATGATTCTGATATATCAGAAAGTAAATCTATATTAGAGATATGAGGAAATTATTTAATTCTGGCACTCATTGCATAATTTAAATCACCTTGGAACTACACAATATGAAACTATTATGAAGAATCAGTAGGCTTCTCTAGCTCATCTAGAACTTCAATGTTGTGCTTCTCATAGAAGCTAAGACATGATGTCCATATTCTTCTTGAAACATATTTATCTGGATGAAATCCCTTGTTGAAATAATAACACTTGTGTTTTCTCCCTTTTTTCTTGAATTTCTGAATCATTGAATCTTCATTAGTGAGCTTCGAACCCTCATCTTCAATTTCTGACTTTGGCTTCTCTTTTGATTTGGTATTCTTGATTGCTTGAACTATGAGAGAATGATCATTTCCCTTGGATTATCTAAGATCACCCATATAGATAAATTTATCTTTCTCCTTGTCAGTGAGTCAAAGAATGTACTCAAAGAAGGAAATTTCCAATTCAAAATAGAAAGCCTAGTAGCGTGAAAAGTAGACACAAAAACTGAGTATTTGGGACTCAATTTTTATAGAATGGAAATGATTAATTGATCATATTTCTTCTCAATCCCACATTTCTTGAGAATTATAACAAGTGACTTGAATTTGGTGAAGAAACCCCCAATGGAATAAAAAAATTATTGGACTCAATGAGAATAACTCATTCTCCAACTGATGCACTCTTAACTCATTTTGAACTATAAAGAGAGATTCAAGTTTGGTCCATACTTGGTTTGGATTAGTCAAAGAATCTATATGAAAGAGTATATCAGGGGATACAAAGAGAAAAATTAATCCATAGACTTCATCCAACCTATTATGACACTTAGCTTTCTCAACAATGCCATTGAGCTCATTATCCAAAGCTAGAGTAACTTTGTACAGTCCTTATCTACGCAATAGAATTCCATTTTCATCTTTCCATTTGAAGGGAGTTAGGATTATAGCTGAAGAAGAATCCATATTGATATGTTGATGTGCTCAAGAAGAAACTCTCTGCAACCTGCACAAATAAAACTATTCAATTTAAACAAGCTTTTGATTTGGTTTAAAACCGTTTATAAAAAAAACAAAGACTTTTACTGCTAGATCTAGTTTTTAAAGACAAAAGACTTGAATCTTTTTCTTAAATGAAACTAAATATATGCATGAAACTCCTATATGTTTAGATATAGAAAAACATCATTTTGAAACAGTAGATCTAAAATATAAAATCCAAGTAACCAAGAAGATTTAATGTTTTAAAAGGAGAGTGAGACAAGAGAAGGTTGGTTCGTTGCTTGAATGAAAAAAGCTGAAAGGAGGCCCTTTTGTGGAGCGCCAAGGGACAGAGTCTTGAGATGATTGGATAAGGAATGGCGTCAATATTTCTCCACACCTCATCCGATTGGGAACCTGCAACTAGATCACACAAGCCTGCACAACACTTCGTGAGATCTGGATATATATGTATGAAACAAAAAAAATGAAAGATCATGCAAAAAATAATCATATTTAAGCATATAAATTAGATTCTTAAGCATACATAATATGAATAAACAATAGCAAGTAAACTTACTTGCCTAGTTTACACCCTTACTTGATTCAACCGAATCCTTGAAGCCATAATAAAAAGCTGCACAAAAATTGGAAAAAAATTGCAGTTACCACATTAGCAGCATGACGGTGGGAATCCACACAAACACATGCACTACATGGTATAGCCTCAAAAGCTTCTTTATTCACAATGAAAATATAGCAGTATTAAAATGGCAATAGCTCTTCATCCAACTCTCACTAGCTTGGAAGAGGAAAAAACTGCTTTATTTATAGCCAGACTAGCCAAGAGGGGCACATGCCTAACTGAAAGAGAGGCTGAAGCTAACCGAGAGTTAAGCCGATCCTGATCTGATGATGAACTAAGTCTAACTGGACTGGAACTACAAATCGGAGTAACACCTCACTCAAAGAACTGAACTACCCATCAAATAACTCCTAGATTGATCCACATGTGTGGAGGAGAGAGAAAGGAGGGCGCAACCCCTAGATCTGCATGAGCCTATTAAGCTCCTCTTCAGCCCTGATCCATGCCTTCAGTCAAGGAATAGGAAATACTAGTCAATCTGAAGCCGATGAGACTTATTTCAGTCAAATCGGAGCAAAATACACTGATTTAGGAATTTGCATTTACTCCATTAATTAATTAATTTTTAATTAAATTAATTAATATTTCATTTTTTTTGGATTTTCTCACTTGAGTGATGGAAAAATCACTCAACAATTAGGAAAAGTGGGTTTATGGGTTTACCAGGTGCTCTGAATTAGAAAATGAGCACCCTCATGACTAAAACTGACTTTTAACCCCACTTTTATTACAAGACCAATTTTTCCAATTACACTATTAAAAAATAGCCTAATTTTTGTGGAAAAATTAAAATTAAAAATAAAAAAATCAAAACCTAGGGGGAATTAGCACATGTTCATATGACACGACCATAATTCCTACCATGTTTATGCATTGACACACAGACTCTAATAACCTCAATAGGCCTAAATGTCAATCCGACCACCCCAACTTTGGAGGTATAGAGTGAAAAACTCAGAAATTATGAGTCGCTTATTGAACAACCAATAATAACCAAGGGAAAAAACACTCTGGGCTTATCATATTGACAAATACAGTCCAGGAGACCGAGTATTTTACAGAGACTACCATGCTAGAACATTTTATTACAACTCCCCTAAGGGGGTATGAACATGTGGTAGATTAAAAAAACACCCCCCCAGAAGCAAGTCTGAAGGTCTTCTAAGTCCGAGCAAATCATATTGGTCTGGTTCACCAGACTCACTTGATAAAACCACCAAGTACAAATTAGGTGGTAACATCTGGCTCCAACTGCGGGACATGTGCTCGATCTGGTCATAGGGAAAGGAGAGTATATGAGAACACCAGAATCTCTGGTTTATATACCCTGTAAAAACATCTCAACTTGAGAAGAAAACCTTAGTAGCACAAGCTTTATATAAAATCCAAATGAACGGCTAAGCTGATTTATCTAAACAAAATAAATATAGCTAATTAATGAAAGAAAATTTTTATTACAGCCAAGTACAAAATGTAAATGTAGAAAGTAAATGCTCTCTTTTAAGGAGCTTATTTTCCTACTCTAAGCATGATATAAAAAGGTTAGGTGTAATAAAAAATCCAATGTAACCACCTAAGAATTTGGTTAACATAAAAAAAAATTGCCTTGTCTTTGGTTACCAGCCAAAGTAATGATATTTTATTTAGAAAATGCAAACCTGCGTGATGATTCAGAATGATTGGGTTGGATGGGAAACCACAGGAATGAATAAAGTCATTAAAGTTATTCCAAAACTGGTATGTGCTCATGCAGGCTACTTCTATCCATGACTAGATAGGACTGATATACCAATCGACATGATGAGGCAGAATGACTACATCATCATACTGATCATCAAGGCTTACTGAATGATAACTCATTATATAAGCCCCAAGTAACTCCAAATCATAAGGAACCTCTACATGTGAAGAAGATGGCTAAGACTGATATTCCACTCACTGTATCACATCTAACTTTTCACAACACTGCTTCTCAATGTATTCATTGCTGTTAACTTTTTGCGGCTCTAAATGATAATGTGAAAATTCTGAATGCTCCTATTCCATACTAATATTTTCCTAGGTATCCATATCCATTCCCCTTTATGGACGTATCGTAGATTGGACTTCCACAAATTTTTGAATAGACACTCTCCTTGCTGGACACATCATGGATGGGATTCTCAATAAGGTAGAAGGTAAAGATATTTTCAAGGAACTTTTTCAAACCATTCATACTACCCCTACCATCATGCCACTACTCTAAAAACATCCAAAGGAAGCTTGTAAATGAGGTTATACATTTATTAGGAAGGCCCTGATAGAAACAACAAAAGGCCTCACCTTGAAAAGTACTAGCAAACATTTTCATCATATTGTCTTCATAAAGAACATTGGAGTCAACCATCAACTGAAGGAAATATTTGACATGCCAAATGACCGAATCACCATAATTTCCATGAAAGACTAGAACCCATTTATATACATCCCCCACACCATGACCAAAGTTAGGAAAACCCAGGATGTTTGAGAAATCGATAGGATGAAAAATTATGGCTATCTGGGCACCACATTGCTGTCTTAATTCATCCATATCAAAAATTAATAGTATGGATTTGATATAACCATTAAAACTTGTACTAAATAGGTGGAGATGTCAAGTGATGAGATTTAAAGGTTTTAATATGTTGCATGGGCTCATCTACACACAAAAAAACTTCACAAGTTTATGAGATAACAGGGTTTTATCTCTTCAATGGAGTCTCCATGTGAAAAAGAAAAATAAGCATTTATAAATATTTCACAAAAATTAATTTTTTCTTTTCTTTGTAAAAATAGAAACTGAAAAAATTCAGTGGAGTCACCAAATGAAAATTAAAGATCTACTCTAAGCATTCATCATACAAAGCAAAAACATAAAGGAAGAACACAAAAGTCATACTCTAGGAATAAAAAGATTTATCCCCGGCAATGACGCCAAAAGATGTTGCCTCCTTTCACACAATTGGGGGGGAACGTGGTAGAAATATTCAAGCCACTCGATGTGTCCTTGGGGACAAGTCTCGAGTCAAGGTTGTCACCTTGTTCTTGAATCCTACATTTAGGCAAAATCCTAACGAAGCCAAGGGGGGTAGACCCTACAAGTTACTAAGGCTGGTTACTTAGATGATGATGTTACTAAATGAGTAAGGTTTGTAGGAGTTTTGATTTAACAATTGTAAACAACAGATAACATGATGAGACAATCACAAATAAGCACGAAATGACACCCAATCACATATAGATTGAAAGAAATAAACAGTTGAGCAGTGCCTTAAAATGGAGTTGGAAATAATTATGAGTGCTTGCAAGTGCTGGAGTGAATGTTGTGCAATTGTATCTTGATACATTTTAAATTAATACAAAAATATGAGTGAATTAAATTAGGCAGGGGGACTCCAGATATACCCAGGGGGTACTTGGAGTATGTCCAAAAGTAACAACTGCTACGGCTACCCGCAAGGAATGTGTGGGATGAATGGAGTCTCTGATATTGTGTTGATAGTACACCTGCTAGGATGTAACAGATATCGGTGCCTCAAGGTCACTGTCTAGTAGTTCCCACTTCCTATGGGTATTTTTCCACCATTTACGGTTCAATCGAGGCATTGGATTTTCTCCTAAGATGGTTAAAATTGGGAAAGTGAATGCTAATTATTATAGTCACTTTTTTTGCTTTTGATGCATCTTGACTTATCGAACAAACTATAGCTAGTGCAGAGCATACACAACGGAGCCTTGATAAGTTTTTAAAGGATTTTAAGCTGTGTTCTTTGTTGAAAAAAGGAGAACCTACAGGAATCTCTTTCGGTCCAAGTGGACCTTAATCGGCAAAGAGAGAAGGGGTTAATTTTAGATGATAAAAAATAAAAAAATAAAACAAACATCAAAACAAAACTCACAGGTTATCTAATTACTCCTACCACGCATCTCTTTCCCCTTTCGGGTCAATTGGGAAGTCGTGGGGTAATTCGTATGATTACTTTGAATTTGTAAAAGATATTGAAATTCTTATGAATCAAATTATACAATTCTACAAAAAACAACTAAACTAAAAAAGAAAACTGAAAAAATCACAAAATCACAAAAAACGCAGAATCCCTGTTGTGGGAATGGGGAGTTGGCTCGAAAGAGCCTACTCAAACTTGTTTTTTATTTATTAGTCGGTTACAAAAATTAATTGAAAAATTCCTCTTGGTTCTTATACTGAATGAACCCAAGGGCATACAAAGTACAATAATAATGACTACGAAAAATGGGGAGACCCCTCGGGGGGTTTCAAATGGCCCAAAAATCGCTTTTAAGAAAAAACCTCCTCCTCTTTTCGGATGGACCTGCTAAAAACCGGCAAGATTTAATTAGTGTAAAGTGCCCAAAAACAATTTAACAGTGTCTTTGGACAACCCCCAAAAAACTACCAAAAAATACTAAGTTAAAGTACTTTTAAGAAAAGACAAATTAACTCAAGAGGAGAAGTCCTCTTGAGGATCTTGGCTAGCTTTGGGGAAGCTAATGCAATGTTCAATTTAGATGCTAGATTTAAATTTTAATAAATAAAGACTATTCACTTTAAACAAGGTTTTGATTTGGCTTAAAACTGCTTCTAAAAAAAGAAAGACTTTTACTGCTAGATCTAGGTTTTAAAGAGAAAGGACTTGAATCTTTTTCTTAAATGAAACTAAATCTATGCATGCAAATCCTATATGTTTAGATCTAGAAATATATCAGCTTTGGAATAGTATATCTAAAATATAAAATCCAAGTAACCAAGAAGATTTAATTTTTTAGAAGGAGAGTAAAAGGAGAGAAGGTTGGTTCATTGCTTGAATGAAACAAGCTGAAAGGAGGCCCTTTTGTGGAGCACCGAGGGACAGAGTCTTGAGATTATTGGATAAGGAATGGTGTCAATCTTGATCCACACCTCATCCGATCGAGAACCTGCAACTAGATCACACAAGCCTGCACAACACCTCGTGAGATCTAGATATATTTATATGAAACAAAAACAATGAAAGATCATGCAAAAATAATCTTATTTAAGCATATAACTTAGATTCTTGAGCATACATAATATGAATAAACAAGAGCAATTAATCTTACTCGCCTAGTTTACACCCTTACTTGATTCAACCGAATCCTTGAAGCCATAATACAAAGCAACACAAAAATTTGAAAAAAATTGCAGTTACCACATTAGCAGCATGACGCTGGGAATCCACACAAACACATGCACTACACGGTATAGCCTCCAAAGATTATTTATTCACAATGAAAATATAGCAGTATTACAATGGAAACATCTCTTCATCCAACTCTCACTAGCTTGGAAGAGGAAAACGCTGCTTTATTTATAGCTAGACTAGCCAAGAGGGGCGCATGCCTGACTGAAAGAGAGACTAAAGCTAATAGAGAGTTAAGTCGAGCCTAATATGATGATGAACTGAGTCTAACTAGACTGGAACTGCAAATCGGACTGACACCTCACTCAGTGAACTGAACCACCCATCAAACATCTCCTAGATTGATCCACACGTGTGGAGGAGAGAGAAAGGAGGGCACAAACCCTAGATATGCATGAGCCTATTAAGCTCCTCTTTATCCCTGATCCATGCCTTCAGTCAAGGAATGCGAACTCCTTGTCAATATGAAGCCGATGAGACCGATTTCAGTCAAATCAGAGCAAAATCTAGTGATTTAGGAATTTGCATTAGCTACATTATTTAATTAATTTTTAATTAAATTAATTAATATTTGATTTTTTTGGATTTTCTTACCTGAGTGATGGAAAAATCACTCAAAACTTAGGAAAAGTGGGCTTATGGGTTTACCAGGTGCTATGAGTTATTAAATGAGCACCCCCGTGACTGAAACTAACTTTTAACCCCACTTTTATTACAAGACCATTTTTTCCAATTTCACTATTAAAAAATATCCTAAGTTTTGTGGAAAAATTAAAATTAAAAATTAAGAAAAACAAAACCTAGGGGGGCTTAGCAGATGTTCATATGACTCGACCATAATTCCTAGCATGTTTATACATTAACTCACAGACTCTAATAACCTCAATAGGACTAAATGTCAAGCCGACCATCATATTGTCTTCATAAAGCACATTGGAGTTATCCATCAACTAAAGGAAATATTTGACATGTCAAATGACTGAATCACCATAATTTCCATGAAAGACTAGAATCCATTTATATACATCCCCCACACCATGACCAAAGTTAGGAAAACCCAAGATGTTTGAGAAATTGATTGGCTGAAAAAGTCCTGCTATCTAGGCACCACACTGCTCCCTTAATTCATCCATATAAAAAATTAATAGTATGCATTTGATGTAACCATTAAACCTTGTACTAAATAGGTGGAGTTGTCAAGTGATGATATTTAAAGGTTTTAATATGTCGCATGGGCTCATCTACACACAACAAAACTTCACATGTTTATGAGATAACAGGGTTTTATCCCTTCAATGGAGTCGCCATGTGAAAAAGAAAAATAAGCATTTATAAATCTTTCACAAAAATTATTTTTTTCTTTTCTTTGTAAAAATAAAAATTGAAAAAATTCAGTGGAGTCGCCAGATGAAAATTAAAGATCTACTCTAAGCATTCATCAAACAAATAAAAAAAAGGAAGAACACAAAAGTCGTACTTCGGGAATAAAAATATTTATCCCCCACAAAGGCACCAAAATATGTTGCCTCCTTTCACACACCTGGGTGGGGAACATGGCCGAAATATTCAAGCCACTCGGTGTGTCCTTGGGGGCAAGTCTCGAGTCAAGGATGTCACCTTGTTCTTGACTCCTCCATTTAGGTAAACTCCTAATGAATCCAAGGGGGGTACACCCTACACGTTACTAAGGCTGGTTACTTAGATGATGATGGTATTAAATGAGTAAGTTTTTTAGGAGTTTTGATTTAACAATTGTAAACAACAGATAACATGATGAGACAATCACAAATAAGCATGAAATAACACCCAATCACATATAGATTGAAAGAAATAAACAGTTTACCAGTGCCTTAAAATTGAGTTGAAAAGAATTAAGAGTGCTTGCAAGTGCTATAGTGAATGTTGTGCAATTGTATCTTTGTATGTTTTAAATTAATGCAAAAATATGAGTGAATTAAATTAGGCGAGGGACTCCAAATATACCCGGGGGGTACTTAGAGTATGTACAAAAGTAACAACCGCTACGGGTACCCGCAAGGAATGTGTGGACTGAATGGAGTCTCTGAGACCGTGTTCATAATACACCCACTAGGATGTAACAGAGATCAGCGCCTCGAGGTCACTGTCCAGTAGTTCCCTCTTCCTTTGGGTATTTTGCCACCGTTTATGTTTCAATCGAGGCGTTGGATTTTTTTCCTGAGGTGGTTAATTGGGTAAGTAAATCCTAATTATTCTAGTCACTCACATTGCTTTTGATGCCACTTGACTGATCATATGAACCGCAGCCAATGCAGAGCATACACAACGGAGCCATGATAAGTTTTTTAAGGATTTTCAGCTGTGTTCTTTGTTAAAAAAAGGAAAACCTCCAGGAATATCTTTTGGTCCAAGTGGACCTTAATCGGGAAAGAAAGGAGGGGTTATTTTTAGATGATAAAAAATAAAAAAATAAAACAAACATCAAAACACAACTGATAGGTTATCTAATTAGTCCTACCACACATCTCTTTCCCCTTTCGACTCAATCGGGAAGTCGTGGGGTAAGTAGTATGATTACTTTTAATTTGTAAAAGATAGTGAAATGATTATGAATAAAAGTATACAATGCAACTAAAAACAACTAAATTAAAAAAGAAAACTGAAAAAATCACAAAAAAAAAAAAACACACACACACAGAATCCCCGCTGGGGGGATGGGGAGTTGGCTCGAAGGAGCCTACTCAAATTTTTTTTTATTACTCGGTTGCAAAAATTAATTGAAAAATTCCACTTGGTCATTATACCGAATGAACCCAAGGGCTTACAAAGTACAACAATAATGACTACGGAAGATGGGGAGACCCCTGGGGGGTTTCGAATGGCCCAAAAATCGCTTTTCGGAAAGCACCTCCTCCTATTTTCGGACGGACCTGATAAAAACCAGAAAGCTTTAATTAGTGTAAAGTGCCCAAAAACACTTTAAAAGTGTCTTTTGACAACCCCCAAAAAACTACCGAAAAATACTAAGTTAAAGTACTTTTAAGAAAAGACAAAAGTAACTCAACTAGAGGATAATTCCTCTTGAGAATCTTGGCTAGATTTTGGGCAGCCAATGAAATGTGCACTTTAGATGCTAGATTTAAATTTTAATAAAGAAATACTATTCACTTTAAACAAGCTTTTGATTTGGCTTAAAATTGCTTATAAAAAAAGAAAGACTTTTACTGCTAGATCTAGTTTTTAAAGAGAAAGGACTTGAACCTTTTTCTTAAATGAAACTAAATCTATGCATGCAACTCCTATATGTTCAGACCTAAAAAGATATCAGCTTTGGAACAGTAGATATAAAATATAAAATCCAAGTAACCAAGAATATTTAATTTTTTAAAAGGAGAGTAAGAGGAGAGGAGGTTGGTTCATTGCTTGAATGAAACAAGATGAAAGGAGGCCCTTTTGTGGAGAACCCAGGGACAGAGTCTTGAGCTTATTGGATAAAGAATGGAATCAATATTGATCCACACCTCATCCGATCAAGAACCTGCAACTAGGTCACACAAGCCTGCACAACACCTCGTGAGATCTGGATATATATGTATGAAACAAAAACAATGAAAGATCATGCAAAAATAATCTTATTTAATCATATAAATTAGATTCTTGAGCATACATAATATGAATAAACAAGAGAAAGTAATATTACTTGCCTAGTTTACACCCTTACTTGATTCAACCGAATCCTTGAAGCCATAATACAAAGCAGCACAAAAATTGGAAAAAATTTGCAGTTACCACATTAGGAGCATGACGTTGGGAATCCACACAAACACATGCACTGCACAGTATCGCCTCCAAAGATTATTTATTCACAATGAAAATATAGTAGTATTACAATGCCAACAAATCTTCATCCAACTCTCACTAGCTTGGAAGAGGAAAAAGCTGCTTTATTTATAGCTAGACTGGCCAAGAGGGGCGCATGTCTGATTGAAAGAGAGACTGAAGCTGATAGAGAGTTAAGCCGAGCCTGATCTAATGATGAACTGAGTCTAAATGGACTAGAAATACAAATTGGAGTGACACCTCACTCAGTGAAATGAACCACCCATCAAACAACTCCCATATTGATCCACATGTGTGGAGGAGAGAGAAAGGAGGGCACAACCCCCAGATCTGCATCAGCCTGTTAAGCTCCTCTTCAACCCTGATCCATGCCTTCAGTCAAGGAATGAGAGATCCTTGTCAATCTGAAGACAATGAGACTGATTTCAGTCAAATCGGAGCAAAATCCACTGATTTAGGAATTGGATTTGCTACATTATTTAATTAATTTTTAATTAAATTAATTAATATTTGATTTTTTTGGATTTCCTCACCTGAGTGATGGAAAAATCACTCAAAACTTAGGGAAAGTGGGTTTATGGGTTTACCGGGTGCTCTGAGTTAGAAAATGAGAATCCCCATGACTAAAACTGAATTTTAAACCCACTTTTATTACAAGACCAATTTTTCCAATTAGACTATTAAAAAATAGCCTAAGTTTTGTGGAAAAATTTAAAAAAAAAAAAAAAAAAACAAAGCCTAGGGGGACTTAGCACATGTTCATATGACTTGATCATAATTCCTATCATGTTTATACATTGACACATATACTCTAATAACCGCAATAGGTCTAAATGTCAAGCCGACCACCCCAACTTTGGAGGTATTGAGTGAAAAACTCAGAAATTATCAGTTGTTTATTCAACAACCAATAATAACCAAGGGAAAAAACACTCTGGGCTTATCGGATTGACAAATACAGTCTAGGAGACCAAGTCTTTTACAGACACTACTATGCTAGAACAATTTATTACAACTCCCCCAAGGGGATATGAACATGTGGTAGATAAAAAAAATACCCCCCAAAAGCAAGTCTGGAGGTCTTTTGAAGTCCGAACAAATCATCTTTGTCTGGTTCACCAGGCTCACTTGATTAAACCACCAAGTAAAAACTAGGTGGTAACATTTGGCTCCAACTATGGGACATGTGCTCGATCTGGTCATAGGGCAAGGAGAGGACACGAGAACACCAGAATCTCTGGTTTATATACCCTGTAAAACCATCTCAACTTGATAAGAAAACCTTAGTAGCACAAGCTTTATATAAAATCCAAATGAACCACTAAGTTGATTTATATAAACAAAATAAATGTAGCTAATTAATGAAATAAAATTTTTATTACAACCAAGTGCAAAACGAAAATGCAAAAAGTAAATGCTCTCTTTTAAGGAGCTTATTTTCTTGCTTTAAGCATGATAAAAAAAGGCTAGGTGTAATAAAAAATCCAACGTAACGACCTCAACATTTTATTAACATAAAAAATTTCCTTGTCTTTGGTTACTAGCCAAAGTAAGGATACTTTATTTAGAAAATGCAAACATACGTGATGGTCCGAAATGAGCGGGTTGGATGGGAAATCATAGGAATGAATAAATTCATTAAAGTTATTCCCAAACTAGTATGTGCTTGCGCAGGCTACTTCTATCCATGACTGGATAGCACTGATATACCAATCGACATGATGAGGCAGACTGAATACATCATTATACTAATCATCAAGGCTTACCGAATGATAAGTCATTATATAAGCCCCAAGTAGCTCCAAGTCATAAGGAGCCTCTACATGTGAAGAAGATGGTTGAGACTGATATTCCACTGACTGTATCACATTTAGCTTTTCACAACACTGCTTCGCAATGTATTCATTGTTGTTAACTTTTTGCGGCTCTACATGATATGACTCTGAATGATCATGTGAAAATTATGAATGCTCCTCTTCCATACTAAGATATTCCCAGGTATCCAGATCCATGATCCCCTCTATGGACGTAACGTAGATTGGACTTCCACAATTTTTTGAATAGACACTCTCCTTGATGGACATATCATGGATGGGATTCTCAATAATATTTTCACAAGTTGGATTATCTATGAAATTCCAATAGTCATCACTCCCATCCATGTCATATGTGGGGGAATCTTCATCCATGGAATCATGCTCCTTCCTATCCATGTCTTCCTTATATTCATAACAATCTTCTTCAAAAGATTTGCTTTCAAAAATGTTACAAGGAAAGAAACTTTCCAAACCTTAATTAAAATGTGGAGAACAAGGTCTAGTGTCATCACACACCATACTGATCTTATCATAAGTTTCTTTATAGGCTTCTGTAATGGTTTCTTCTTGAGGTAAATCTGGAGAAAAACTGTGATCATTATCAATATAATTATCATGAGAACACTCCAAATTTTCAATAGTTTCTATTATGATATCATGAAAAGGGTCTTCAATATTATCCTCAATCAAGGAAACTTTATGGACATATTCAATGGGATCACTTGGGATGTGTTGCTCAATGGGTTCCTCTAGCTTTGCCGAATCTTTATTATTTTCTGTTAAAGTGATATGAGGATGGTTTTCAACAATGTCTACAAATAAGGGTTCTTCAAGAAACTCTTCAACGTGCTTGTCATGGATGTTCCTATCTTCAGAATCTTGCTGAGTATTGAGAGATACCTCATATTCTTTAATAAGCTGCTTAATTTATTCCTTTCTTAAATAACTTAGAGGGACTTCCACACATTTGAAGTTGTCTATGACAACACGAGGAAGTTCTTCGATGGGAGTATCATGGATCTCCTCTTCACTTAAATGTTCAAGAAGTGATTCCAAGTCTTCAATACTTTGTATCATGGAAAAAGGTCCATCATATGTTTCCATGTGATACTCTGTCCCAGATAGGTAGAAGGTAAAGATATTTTCAAGGAACTTTTTCAAACCATTCATACTACCCCTACCATCCTGCCACTTCTCTAAAAACATCCAAAGGAAGCTTGGAAATGAGCTTATACATTTATTTTGAAGGCCCTGATAGAACTAACAAAAGACCTCACCCTGAAAATTACTAGAAAAAATTTCCATCATATCATCTTCATAAAGCACATTGGAGTCAGCCATCAACTAAAGGAAATATTTGACATGCCAAATGAACGAATCACCATAATTTCCATGAAAGACTGGAATCCATTTATATACATCCCCCACACCATGACCAAAGTTAGGAAAACCCAGGATGTTTGAGAAATTGATAGGCTGAAAAAGTCTGGCTATCTAGGCACCACATTGCTCCCTTAATTCATCCATATAAAAATTTAATAGTATGCATTTGATATAACCATTAAACCTTGTACTAAATAAGTGGAGTTGTCAAGTGATGAGCTGTCGCATGGGCTCATCTACACACAAAAAAAACTTCACAAGTTTATGAGATAACATGGTTTTATCCCTTCAATGGAGTTGCCATGTGAAAAAGAAAAATAAGCATTTATAAATCTTTCACAAAAATTATTTTTTTCCTTTCTTTGTAAAAATAAAAATTGAAAAAATTCAGTGGTGTCGCCAGATGAGAATTAAAGATCTACTCTAAGCATTCATCAAACAAAGAAAAAACAAAAAGGAAGAACACAAAAGTCGCACTCCAGGAATAAAAAGATTTATCCCCAGCAATGATGCCAAAATATGTTGCCGCCTTTAACACACCTGGGGGGGGAACGTGTAGAAATCTTCAAGCCACTCGGTGTGTCCTTGGGGGAAAGTCTCGAGTCAAGGCTGTCACCTTGTTCTTGACTCCTCCATTTAGGCAAACTCCTAATGAAGCTACGGGGGGTAGACCCTACAAGTTACTAAGGCTAGTTACTTAGATGATGATGGTATTAAATGAGTAAGTTTTTTAGGAGTTTTGATTTGACAATTATAAAAAACAGATAACATGACGAGACAATCACAAATAAGCATGAAATGACACCCAATCGCATATAGATTGAAAGAAATAAACAGTTGACCAGTGCCTTAAAATTGAGTCGAAAATAATTAAGAGTGCTTGCAATTGCTGGAGTGAATGTTGTGCAATTGTATCTTGGTACATTTTAAATTAATGTAAAAAGATGAGTGAATTAAATTAGGCGAGGGGACTCCAGATATACACAAGGGGGTACTTGGAGTATGTCCAAAAGTAACAACCTCCATGACTACCCGCAAGGAATGTGTGGGCTGAATGGAGTATCTGAGACTGTTTTCATAATACACCCGCTAGGATATAACAAAGATCGGTGCCTCGAGGTCACTGTCCAGTAGTTCCCACTTCCTTTGGGTATTTTGCCACCATTTACAGTTCAATCGAGGAATTGGATTTTTTCCTAAGGTGGTTAATTGGGAAATTGAATCCTAATTATTTTAGTCACTCACATTGCTTTTGATGCATCTTGACTGATCGGATGAACCGCAGCCAGTGCAGAGCATACACAACGGAGCCTTAATTAGCTTTTTAAGGATTTTAAGCTGTGTTTTTTGTTAAAAAAGGAGAACCTCCAGGAATATATTTCAGTCCAAGTGTACCTTAATCAGGAAAGCGAGGAGGGATTAATTTTAGATGATAAAAAAAAAACATCAAAACACAACTCACAAGTTATCTAATTAGTCCTACCACGCATCTCTTTCCCCTTTCAGGTCAATCGGGAAGTCATGGGGTAAGTAGTATTATTACTTTGAATTTGTAAAATATAATAAAATGCTTATGAATCAAAGTATACAATTCTACTAAAAACAACTAAACTAAAAAAGAAAACTGAAAAAAAATTACAAAATCACAAAAAACGCAGAATCCCCGCTGGGGGGGATGGGGAGTTGGCTCAAAAGAGCCTACTCAAACTTTTTTTTTATTACTTGGATACAAAAACTGATTGAAAAATTTCACTTGGTTGTTATACCGAACGATCCCAAGGGCTTACAAAGTACAACAATAATGACTATGGAAGATGGGGAGACGACCCCTAGGGGGGTTTCGAATGGCCCGAAAATTGCTTTTCGGATAGCACCTCCTCCTGTTTTCGGATGGACCTGCTAAAAATAGCAAGCTTTAATTAGTTTAAAGTTCCCAAATACACTTTAAAAGTGTCTTTGGACAACCCCCAAAAAATTACCGAAAAATACTAAGTTAAAGTACTTTTAAGAAAAGACAAAAATAACTCAAGAGGACAAGTCCTCTTGAGGATCTTGGCTAGCTTTGGGGAAGCCAATGCAATGTGCACTTTGGATGCTAGATTTAACTTTTAATAAAGAAATACTATTCACTTTAAAGAAGCTTTTGATTTGGATTAAAACTGCTTATAGAAAAAGAAATAATTTTATTGCTAGATCTAGTTTTTAAAGAGAAAGGACTAGAATCTTTTTCTTAAATGAAACTAAATCTATGCATGCAAATGCTATATGTTCAGATCTAGAAATATATCAGCTTTGAAACAGTAGATCTAAAATATAAAATCCAAGTAACCAAGAATATTTACATTTTTAAAAGGAGAGTAAGAAGAGAGAAGGTTATTTCGTTGCTTGAATGAAACAAGCTGAAAATAGGGCCTTTTGTGGAGCGCCGAGGGACAAAGTCTTGAGATTATTGGATAAGGAATGGAATAAATCTTGATCCAAACCTCATCTGATCGAGAACCTGCAACTAGATCACACAAGCCTGCACAACACCTCGTGAGATTTGGATATATATGTATGAAAAAAAATGAAAGATCATGCAAAAATAATTTTATTTAAGCATATAACTTAGATTTTTAAGCATACATAATATGAATAAAAAGAGCAATTAATCTTAATTGTCTAGTTTACACCCTTACTTGATTCACCAAATCCTTTAAGCCGGAATACAAAGCAGCACAAAAATTGGAACAAATTTGCAATTACCACATTAGCAGCATGACGCTGGGAATCCACACAAACACATTCACTACATGGTATAGCCTCCAAAGATTCTTTATTCACAATGAAAATATAGTTGTATTACAATGGCAACATCTCTTCATCAAACTCTCACTAGCTTGGAAGAGGAAAAAAATGCTTTATTTATAGCCAGACTGGCCAAAAGGGGCGCATTCCTGACTGAAAGAGAGACTGAAGCTGACAAAGAGTTAAGTTGAGCCTGATATAATGATTAAATGAGTCTACTTGGACTAGAAATGCAAATTGGAGTGACACCTCACTCAGTGAACTGAACCACTCATCAAATGACTCCCATATTGATCCACACATGTGGAGGAGAGAGAAAGGAGGGCGCAACCCCCAGATCTGCATGAGCCTGTTAAGCTCCTCTTTAGCCCTAAGCCATGCCTTCAGTCAAGGAATAGGAACTGCTGGTCAATCTGAAGTTGATGAGATTGATTTCAGTCAAATCGGAGCAAAATCCACTGATTTAGGAATTTGGATTTGCTCCATTATTTAATTAATTTTTAATTAAAATTAATTAATGTTTGATTGTTTTGGATTTTCTCACCTGAGTGATGGAAACGTCACTCAAAACTTAGGAAAAGTGGTTTATGGGTTTACCAGGTGCTTTGAGTTATAAAATGAGCAGCTCCATGACTAAAACTGACTTTTAACCCCACTTTTATCACAAGACCAATTTTTCCAATTAGACTATTAAAAAAATAGCCTAAGTTTTGTGGAAAAATTAAAATTAAAAATTAAAAAAAACAAGACCTAGGGGGACTTAGCACATGTTCATATGACTTGACCATAATTCCTAGCATGTTTATACATTGACACACTGACTCTAATAAACTCAATAGGCCTAAATGTCAATCCAAACACCCCAACTTTGGAGGTATTGAGAGAAAAACTTAGAAATTATCAGTTGTTTATTCAACAACCAATAATAACCAAGGGAAAAAATACTCTGGGCTGATCAGATTGACAAATACAGTCCAGGAGACTGAGTCTTTTATAGATACTACCATTCTAGAACATTTTACTACAACTCCCCCAAGGGGGTATGAACATGTGGTAGATAAAAAAGAACCGCAAAAGCAAGTCTGAAGGTCTTCTGAAGTCCGAACAAATCATCTTTTTCCGGTTCACCAGGATCACTTGATAAAAACACCAAGTACAACTTAGGTGGTAACAAGTATTCTCCAAGTAAGTATTGTTTCTTCTAATTGAATTTGAGGTTCTCATTTTGTTAAAGATGACAAACAATACCAAGATGGATAAGAATATTGAGGGTGTTGAGAACCTTAGGGCATGGAAGTATAAGGTCATGCTCATCTTAGAAGAGAATGATCTAGAAGGCTTCATAAAGGAGGAAGTTGCAGAACCTGCATGAGATGAAGCAAAGGAAAAGAACAAGAAGGATATGATCAAGGCTAAGAGGATCATAGTTGACTCCATCAAAGATAACTTGATCCCTCAAGTATATTCAAGGATAAAACCAAAGTAAATGTTTGATGGCCTATCCAACCTATTTGAAGGAAGAAATATTGATAGGAATATGACTTTGAGAAATCAACTGAAAAGTGTGAAGACTTAGAAGTTAGAAACCATGCACTCATACTTCACAAGAGTATCTCAAATCAAAGAGAACCTGGAAGCTATTGCTGACATGATAGAAGAAGACGAAGGTAAAATGACCACCTTGAATGGTCTCCCAAGAGAATGGAAATATTTCATTCAAGGAATATGTTCCATAAGAAACCTAACCAAGTTTCGAAAGTTGTGGGAAGAATGTGTTCAAGAAGAAGAGATAATAGTAGTCAAAGAAGAGAAGATGAATGAAAATGAAGATCAAGCTTTGGAATCCCACACCAAAGGAAAAAAAAGGAATAATTATGATCATCCTCCCAGAAAGACTCAAGGGTATAAAAATAATAATAAGATCAAGAAGGAATTCTCATATTTTGAATGCTTAACTTGCCATAATATGGGACACATATCCATAAAATGGCCCCTAAATATAGAACAACTCAAGAATAGGAACCAAAGATTCCAAGCCCATGCAACTGAAGAAAATGATCAAGAAGATGAGGGAAGAACTAAAGAAGATGAAGATTCCTGTGAAGAATATGTTTTAATTTCAGCACTCATAGGTTCAATCTCACCTGGTAATGATACATTGCTAGTAGATAGTGGTTCCTCCAATCACATGGCATGTTACAAGGACTCACTCTCTTGTCTTGTACAAAATGATTCCCCACATAAAGTAATGCTTAGATATGATTATCAATATCCCATCAAAGAGATGGGAGAAGCCTCTTATAAGTTGGACTTAGGAAATTCCATGAAGATGAAGGATGTCCTATATGTCCTAGGACTAAAGAAGAATATTCTTTCTATATCATCCTTAGATAAGAAAGGTTTCAGAGTTTCTTTTTTATATGGTGAAGTCCTCTTGTGGACAAAAGAAAAAACTATAGATGATGCAGTAGTGATTGGAGTTGAAGAAGGAGGACTCTAAAAATTAAATGGGAATGTAGATTCAACCTTGATTTCTAGCACCGTAATCCCACGTGAATTGTTGCATGGAAGAATTTATCATATACATTACAAATAATTACCAATTGTGAGAAAGGTGGTGACAGGTTTACCAGATATCCAGGTAAACCATGGAGGAGTGTGCGCAAGGAAATAATACTAAGAGCCGTTATCCAAGTAGTGATAGTAAAGCAAAAGGGATTCTAGACATTGTCCACTTAGATGTATGTGTTCTAATGCAAACTACTTCATTAAGAGGGTATGTTTACTACGCTTCTTTCATCGATGATTACTTCTGCAAGACTTGGATCTATTTCTTGAAGAATAAGGATGCAGTGTTTCATAAGTTAAAGGAGTTTAAGGATCTCATAGAAAACCTATGTGAAAAGAGGATCAAGACCTTAATATCATATAATGGAGGAGAATTCACATCGGGTGAATTCAACAAGTACTACAAAGAATATTAGATTAAGGGGGAGCTCACCATCCCATATAATCCTCAACAAAATGGTCTAGCTAAAAGGAAGAATAGATCTATCATGAAAGTTGTAAAAACCATGATCCATGATCAAGATCTACCTATGTACTTGTGGGAAAAAATATCTAGAAAAAAAGTATATGTACAAAATAGAATCTCCCACGGTGCCCTTGGGAATAATACTCCATAAGAGATGTTTATCGGAGAAAATCCTGAATTTAGTAACCTACAAATATTTGGTTGTATAGTATATATACACATCCCCAAAGAGAAGATATTGAAGATGGACCCTTCAAGAAAGAAGAGATTGCTTGTAGGATATAGTGAGAAATCAAACGCTTACTGAATATACATTCTAGGATACTGTCAAATCGAACTAATCAGAGATGTCACATTTGATGAAGATACAGATTTCAGAAAATCAAGGAAGTACGAGGAAGTGAAAGAAGATCATGAAACTCCTAGATTTGCATAAGGTTCTTAACTAGTCAGAAATGAGGAGGAAGAACAGATACCTGAGGATCATGACATAAAAGAAACTCAAAGACATGAAGATTTTCCTAGTGAGATGATATCAGGCAAAAGAATTCGTGCTTTGGCACAAGAAGTAATTGAAGAAGCAGAAATAAATGGTGTTTAAGAAGAAACCATTAGAGAAAGAAAGAATACAAATCCATACCCCAGTTATGTGGTATTAATGTGTAATATCATTGACAAAGAACCTACATGCTTTGAAGAAGCAACAAAGAAGAAGGAATGGGTAGATTCCATGATCGAGGAATACTAGTCCATTATAAAGAACGATGTATGGTAAGTAGTACCAATATCAAAGAACAAATCAGTAGTATCCTCGAAATGGATCTACAAAATGAAGCATGGCCTTTTGCTAGTTTTTCTAGATATTATTATCTTAATTAGGATATTTTTCTGAAAGGATAAAAATTACAGCTGGATGAATAAGAATAATAGATACAAAATACAAATATTTTCAGTGGGGAAACCATAAAGGAGAAAAACCCACAAACTTCCTCAGAATAGTATAGTCACAAAGACTATTTCACAAGATGATCAATCCCAGTAATAAGAAGTATTCATTAGCCATTTATCTCTCCTCCCTTGTCTCTCTCTCTCTCTCTCATGCAAACTTGAGTAAGTGTGAGGTGTGTATAAATGAGGGAGAACTCCTCCCTATTTATACCTTTCATGTGACTAAAAAATACATGATTGGGCTGACCTATTTCCCTAATAGGGCCGACTTCTCCTAGAGAGAATCCAAATACACATTACATGATGTTACACTGGGGAATATTTCCCTGACTTACAACGGAGGTTGTACCTCAAGGTCTAGACACAATAAAGACATCCTATAAGGAGGATAAAACATCTCCAATGGGGGTACAACAACATACAATGATAATATATCAAAATATCTTCCAACGTTACAAATACATCAACCCTCCCTCTTAAATAGGAAGGTATTCTCTCTCTTATATAGTCATCAATACATCTGATCAAGTATTCATCATAGAGTTATCATCATGGAGTCATAGAGTCGTCATCATTGCTACTGCCATCATCATATTATTATCGATCATCAAATGGTACTATCTGTCATCGAAATTCTCTATAGATACAACAATTTTTCATGTTGGGTGCAGACCTAGTCCTCATCCAGGTATTCATCACATCTCAAGAAATCCATCTCGTAGGAACTGTCTAGTACCTTCTTTACATTGCCATGATAATAACCTATGTCTTCTACCTTTATCTTTTCATATACAAATCATCTCTTTTTCTTCCACAAAACAAAACATAGTACACAGTGCATCCATGGTCAACCTGCATTCTACCAGTAAAGGGGAACTTCCTAGGTGCACCTCACGTGCTTCGTGACCGTATCATCTCAACATGACAACACACACATATATAGATATATATGTAAGGACTGATTATGACCAAAAAACCTGCTACATCAGAAATTTTACGTTCTAGGTCAATCTCAAGGACTTATTACATCTCAACAACCTACGTCTAGGATCTTTTCCATTTAGACAGCTGTTATAGTGGATTTCACCACTCTAGGTGAATCACACTTTGTATGGCCTTCCCTTGTCCCACTGCAGACTTCTTAGACCCTATGGACTACTTTTTTTCCTTTGATGTTTCCTTGATCATCCCTAAAAACACATGAAAAATGCTATATGCGACTTTTAACCTTATAAGCGCGTACATACGTCGGTTTGACCACTAAAACCGCGTACATCGGGATGTGTGCATAATCCAATTCCTTTTGGAGTTTTCCTTGACATGGATCCGACTCATTTGACTCCTGGCCTTCCCTATGCCTTGAGATCGCTCAGATTCGACCTTTCATTACCCCTTTGAAAAGCTATATAAGGAACCCCTTGGTACATTGAAGGCATAAGAGAGAATTGAGAGCAACGAAACTATAGTCCATTGTTGCCGTAACTTATGCTTGAGTCTGCATCCCTTTGTCCCTTGGAGCACTTTTGTGTTCTTCCCAAGCTTGCCTTTTTCTTGTGAGCTTGCTATCGAGAGATGGAGGATTGAAGTGGTGGAGGCCCAAGTGGAGGATTCAGTTTCTCCGGTTCGCAGACGTGCCATTAGAGGTTGTATCTTGTAATCTCTAATTTATATTAATAGAAATATCTTTTCCTGTCCAATGATGTGTATTTGAATGAATATTTTATCCATGGGATTATGTCAAATGCTTTTACATTATTGATTATATATGCTAGAATAGATCTAACAACATGATATATAGAATGCTTGTATTGTTTACTTGTTGTTGAGGAAGTAATATAGCAATTCAAGCTGAAGATTGGAAAGCTCAATGGGGATTTACTTCAACCATCCGGAATAAGGTACGAGGTCTGATCCTTTAGTGTTAGACATTTTATTTCTATTGCATATTGGGAAAGATTGATTTCTAGAGTCAAGCTGTCTGATGTGGTACCCCAAGCCATAGGAATTTCTCTCCGTAACAGAATTGGCGAATCTACTGGGGAGTTCCTAGTAGTTGTCATTTGGGGGTTGTTTTCTCGGCATTCAATGTATTTGAATTGATCTTTCTCTCTTGTTTCTGTGTTGGGTCTGGGGGAATGTATGCATGGTAGAGTTTGATTGGTGTGAATTTTTTGTTAGCATGTCTATTTGCCTTGATTTTATGCACCTTTTCTTCCTGTACGCGGGTTTTTGATTTACAGTCGCGTATACACGCGGGTTTACTGCGAACAGTCGCATATGCGCTTGATTTTTCCTTTTTTGTGGAAGATAATTGGTTGCTGGGTGAATTTTGTTAGTTACTGAGTCTCCTTTGGCACTACCTGAGTCTGTTTTGACCTCTGTTCCTGACCAGAAACGCTTTTTTTTAGTCTATTTTTTTTTTTTTAGGAAAGTTCTTGTCATGGCATTTTCGATTTTTTGTTTGAGATTAGTACATTAGAGTTCTTTTACCTTAGTGCTTTGTTGGAGTGCTGTTTGCGTGTGCTTGCAGAGTCTAGGGGTCATAGAATCATTCTTTTTCTTTTTGTATCTCTTTTATTTTCAAAAAATCCAAAAACATTTGCTTATCATGATGCATTGCATTTTTCACTTTGCATTGCACTTGCACTAGATAGATTTTCTTTGGAGTACTAGTTAGGACTTCATATAGGAAATTTGCATTCATCATTTGAATAAGAATTGTGCATTTCACGTAGTAGCATACCCTGTTTTCATGGACACAATGCATTTGCATTGATTGTTAGGTGTGCATTTTACTTCATGTTGCGTCATAACACCACTAGTTGCACGACCATATCCTATTTTTGAGTAATAAAGCCAACTAAAATCAACGCTAAATAAAATGAATTACACTCTTTTCTTTTCTAGGGTGCACCAACAAGCTTAGGTTTTAGGATCTTGGAATAGTTCATTGTAAGTCAATTCTCCAAGATCACTAAATAACAACATCTAGGTGTCTGTCCAGGTGAGTGTGCAAAATCCTTGGTATAACCAGTGTTATCAGGATCCTCCTCTCAAAAGGGAGTTAAGCACGAGGCAGTGTGAGCGGTTATTGATTGGGCGACCCCTATTCATAACTGAGTAGCACCGGAGATATTTCTAGGATTGTATTTGTATCTGGGGGCTCTTTTGAGAGTTTTGGGCTTTGTTACCCTGCCCATACGGTCAATCCTGCCTGCGACTGTCCGCCTGAGTATGGAGTATATTGAGGTGACCTTAGTGGCCTTACCTAGGATATCGAGGGGGTACTTGTAGAGGTTATTCTGCAGGTGTCTCGGCCAGGTTGGGGTCAGATAGCACAGTCGCTTTACGCGTTGAAGCTGAGGGCCACAATAATTGGTTACATACCTCCACTTGTTGTGTATGGGAGTCTCAAGCCTCTCCTAGGAGAGACATACCTGCTTCATTCTGGAGCTCACTTATCCAGCCCTTGTTTGCTTGCATTTGGCTTTAGATTTTATTAGTGATTGCTTTGTGCACACTAGTTGGCCTAGGGTTTACATAAATAAAGAGTCTTTGCTATTTTTTGAGTCATTGTGGATTCGAGTGCGGTTCTGCGCTGTTCTCGTCGTTTAGCAGGACTTCCGCCTTCTACTTATCTTCATCCTTTGGGAGAGAGACATAGACAGTCCAGGTGGACTATGTCACACATTTATTCACACACCATGGGGGATTCTTCAGAAGGTATTCCTGAACCACCTCCTCCCATTCATGTAGACGATGGGGAATTTACACCTACTTATGATCCTTCACCTGACTTAGCTAAGTTAGGTCCTATGATTTCTGAGATAGGAGCCATGCATGATATACCTACTCACTCTAGGTCGGATTCCCCTTTGACGCATTACTGGTATGGCATGCCGGAGGACGCCGAGACTCATTTTGAACCCGCCACTACTAGCTACGGTAGTTATGCTACGTCTGGTTTCCCTATACACGATTTGACATTTCATGTCGAATCTGATTTTGAGCCTAATGATATGCCTGGGGGAACTCTCATTCCTTACCATGCGGAGAGGTTTGGGAGCACTAGTCACATTACACCTTCCATCCCAGTGGTGGAAGCTACATCATATCTCCCTCCTAGGTCTAGGGTTAGCGATCCGATTAGGATACCAGATCCGAGACGAGTGATGATAGGCGGTAATACATATCTTATTACTCATATTCCTTCATCCTCGACCCCTAGTTCTTCAAATGTACATCCTCCACCTTGTTCACGTGGTCCTTTGAGCCGATATATGGCTATGAGTCAGGTCCGTACTTCGGTTACCAGACTAGTTGTGTCTCAAGTCCACATGTCACCTGCTATGTCGAGAGGTTATGTTCATGCTTCTAGAGGTCATCTTGCTACTTCCGGGGCATATATCCCTACTTCTAGAGCGTATCTTCCTACCTACGGAGTGTCTCATGGGGCATCACATGCGATGACCTATGGACCTTGTTATGGGACATAGTATGGATAGGTTTCTTTACCTTATGGAGGTAGGTATCAACAACCTGCTTACTCTCCTAAATATGGCTTTGTAGCTCCTACTAGCCAAGGTCCACCATACTATGGTACTTCCACGCCACCCTATATGGGTCAGACAGGAGGAGGACACTATGGCCAGGGCCATGGTGGTCATCAACCTTATATGAACCAGGGAGTGGTACATCGACCTCATCATCCTAGGCTCCCTTTCCTTGCGACGCTTAATCTTCCTGACTTATCGAGACTTATGAATGATCCTGTGGCTCACGACCCGGCTTGGCCGACTGTCCCTACCAAGCTTCCTTTGGACATACCTAAGTTTGAAGGCAAACCGGGAGAGGATTCGAGTGAACACGTTACTACGTTTCACCTATGGTGCTCTTCGAATTCATTACATCAGGACTCAGTCCGTTTGCGACTATTTCAACGCACCGTCACAAGGCCTGCTGCGAAATGGTATATAGAGTTACCTAGGGGTTCTTTTACTTTGTTCGACGACCTTGCAATGACTTTTCTTAATCACTTCCAGCTACCAGTGCGCTATGATGTCGGTACTGAAATCTTGTCGACATTTCGGCAAGATAAAGCCACCCATATTTCTGATCATATTCAAGAGTGGCGTAGATGGAAGAGATTAATTAAAGCTTTTATACCGCTGAAATTCCTTCTCGAGTGGTTCCTCAAGTCGTTATTGCCGTATATAGAAAAGGATGTTTCCACATCTGGAGTGCAGAATGAGGAAAAAGCGATCTTTAGGGCGTAGGAACTGGACTTGATCTATGCTCAGTTCGGTTTGTTGTATGAGATTATTCCCAACGCTCCTCATTCCAGTTTCGATCCCAAAGTCAAACCTGGACCACATGCCGATGGCATTGTGGGTTGTGCAAGTGTGAAACCTGCAGATTCGGTTGCAAAACAAGCCAGTAAATTGTCAATCAACCAATCTACCTTGGGACAAGCTACAGCTTCATCTCAACCTGCCCAAATGGTGACTGTACTTTCTGTGCAATCGTCGGACCAGAAGGGTAACCAACAGCCCAGACGGAATAGAAAAAGGGGTAAAAATAATAATCGAAAGGGTGGGAATAAGAATGAGAATGCTAACAATAATGACAAGAACGGTAGAAATGCCGGGGGGGACAAGCAAGCAAAACGTAACGTTAAATTCTCTTGCAATCTTTGTAAGGAAGATCATCTCACTTACTTGTGCCCTCGGATTGATGAAGCTTCGATATTCTTAGCACAAGGCCTAGTTGTGCTAACGAACCCTGTACCACATAACCAGAATATGAACTTGAAGTCCCATGACCAGTCTAGTGATGATGATCCACCAGATGGTAGTGGTCGTGGGTGCATTAACATGGTCTGTGCTCCCAAGGTTGTGACTCGTGTGAAAGACTATAGTTTGTCACAACCCAGCTCAGGAAAAGAACCTGATCCACCAGGAACTCCTTTGCGCATTGAGAAACCTGCGGATAAACCTGAGGTTGCACCTCGCATTCCTAAGGGAGTCCTTAAGTGTTCAGGGCATAATCCAAATGCCCAAGCCGCCCAGAATTATTCAGTTGTCGAGGATTTGGGCCATACTCCTTGTGCGATGTCTGCATTGGAAGTGCTTCAGAGTTGTCCTTCACAAAGGAAGGCGTTGCTTTCTGCCCTTGGTGTGAACGATGATGATTCTTCCTCTATGATCAAATTTGAAACCGCAGGACATCAGCCTCACTTGCCCTACTATGTGTCTCTTTTGGTGCACATAGAATGTCTTGGTATGACCGTCAAATGTAGTGTGATTGACGAGGGCGCTGTTTCTTCTGTGATGTCTTTGGCCTGTTGGAAGGGTCTCGGTTCTCCTGAGTTGTCTAAATCAGCGACTATATTAACCATTTTCGATGGGAGATATTTTAGGCCGCACGACATCCTTCTTTCCCTTAAAGTCCATTTGGGGGGAAAGACCGTTGCAATAGAGGTCGAGGTGGTTGATGCACCCCTTGAATATAATCTCCTGCTGGGTAGGAACTAGATGTACAGTATGCAAACCGTTGCATCTTCCCTATTTCGCATTGTATGATTTCCACATAACGGGAAGATTGTAACGATTGATCAGATAACATTGAAGAATCCATCTGTTACCGCATCTTCGGGAGCTTCGATCCCGATCGTTGAACATTCTCAGCTGGTAACTGGGAGTGTGGGTGTAGGCATGTATCCATCCCTCATGGGAAGCTTTAGTTGTCCTGCACTGATCCTCATGATAGGATCTAGTTTCGATGAGGCTTCGAATTCTACGATATCGGTGCCTTTTTGCACGATTCATATGGAAGATCCTTGGATTCTTCCTTCACCGAGTACTTCGAGTGAGCCTGTCGAGACGAGCGTGCCGTTTCCTACAGCCATGATAGCTTATCAATCTAATCTCAAGATTGTTGCAGAGACTCGTTCTTCCTCTTTACGGATGGAGGAGGAAGACCCCTATGTGCTTTCGACATGGGTAGTACAGTATTCTCATGCCCACGACTACCTTGATACAGTTTTCCCTTCAGATGAAGCGATTATTGAGGCTATGTCGGGAGTTGAGCCACCATGGGAGGAACTTCATCATAGATCGTACTTTCTTCCAGAGCTTGACCGTTTGGAGCATGAGGATTATAGGGAGATTCTTAGTTAGAAAGTTGGTAGTCCTATGGTTCCATTAAGTTCTCCTAGTCTGATGGCTAATGGAAACATGGCGAACATATCGTCAATGATTCCTATTAACATTTCTTGCAATCTTGGAATAATAGAGAATGTCTATATTGGGGCGGATTGTTCCCATGCTGAGATTCTGGAATATACCGAGCTATTCAAGGAATTCTGTGATATTTTTGCTTAGTCTTACGACGAGATGCTAGGTATTGACCCTCGAATTGTTGAACATGAGATTAAGACTTACCCCAACGCTAAGCCTGTTCGACAATGTTTACACGCCATGAATCCTAGGAAAGCACCTGCCATTAAGGCAGAGATAGAGAAGCTATTGAAAGTCGGTTTCATCTATCCCATTCCCTTGATGAAGTGGGTTTCAAACCTCGTTCCGGTGGATAAGAAGCAGGGAGCGATCCATATATGCACTAATTTCCACGATTTGAATCGTGCCTGTCCTAGGATAACTTCCCCACACCATTTATAGATCAAATTTTGGATGAGTGTGCGGGGAGCGAAGTGTTCTCCTTTATGGACGGCTTTTCCGAGTATAATCAGATACAGATTAAACCTGAGGACCAACACAAGACTGCATTTATTTGTCCTTGGGGAAGGTTTACATATCGAAAAATGCCTTTCGGCCTTAAAAATGTCCGAGCTACATTTTAGCGGGCGATGACCTTGATCTTCCACGATCTCAAGTCTATTATTAAAGTATTTTTGGATGACCTCGCTTCTCATTATCATATGAGAATGCGTCATCCCTATCATTTGAGATTGGTATTCGAAAGATGCCGGCACTATTCAGTTAGATTAAATCCTCATGAGTGCATCTTTTGCGTGAAGTCAGGTCATTTGTTAGGATTCATTGTTTCGAAAGAGGGTATAAGAGTCGACCCTTTGAAGGTTGAGGCAATACTTCAGTTGTCTCCCCTGAAGAATATTCGTCATCTTCAGTGTTTGCAAGGCATGGCAAACTTATTATGAAGATTTGTTGTCAACTTTGCCAATTTGACTAGAGGCTTTATGTGTCTCTTGAAGAAGAATACTCCCTTTGAATGGGATGAGCGATCCCAGGAGTCCTTCGATGCACTCAAGCGAGCCCTAGCATCAGCCACGGTGATTAGTCCTCCGGATTATAGCCGTGATTTCTTATTATATGTGGCGGCGTCCTTAGAGATGATTCGTATGGTATTGGTTTAGGAGGATGAGGAGCTTCAAGAGCATGTCATATATTATCTGAGCCGAAACCTTATTGACGCAGAGATTCATTATTCTCATGTCGAGAAGCTTTCTTTAGCTACCGTACATGCGGTTCAACGTTTGAGACATTATATTCTCCTTCACCAGACCTTGGTTGTGGCCCATGTCAATCCATTTCAATTCATCCTCACATGAAGGATGATTGGGGGAAAGTATAATAAATGGATTGTCATTCTGCAAGAATTTGATCTCAAGTTTGTTTCGGCAAAATTGAAGAAGTCTTTAGTCTTTGCAGAACTCATATCGAATTTTCCGAGTGAGACCGAGGAGTTGGTATGTGAAGATACATTTGTTGATGAACACATCTTCTTAATCTCAACATTAGACCCATGGTATGGGGATATCATTGGATATCTGTAAACACAGAGGACCCCTACTCACCTCTCGCGAGATGAACGGCGACGATTATGTCACGTCTCTAAGAACTACCTTATAGTGGACAATACTTTGTACCGCTGTGGGGTAGATTCCATTTTATGACGTTGTTTAACTCATGAAGAGGCTGAGGTTGTGCTGAATGATTGCCACGGAGGGGCGTGTGGTGGTCATTTATCTGGGATTTCTACAACTCAAAAGATTTTGAGAGCGAGTTATTTTTGGCTGTCGATCTTTAAGCATTGTGTTGATGTGGTAAAGAGGTGCCACCCTTGCCAGTTGTTCACACATAATATGCGCTCGAAACCTGCCCCGTTACATCCCATTATCACCGCCGGTCCCTTCACTAAGTGGGGGTTCGATTTTATGGATTGCAACCCAGCTTCAAATGGGGGGCACCATCACATTATAGTGGCTGTTGATTACTTCATGAAATGGGCTGAGGCTATGCCTACAGTAAAATCTGACGGTGAGACAGCCACTCACTTTGTATTCAACCAAATCATTACTCGGTTCGAGATTCCGAAAGAGCTTGTCACTGACCATGTATCGCACTTTCAGAACCGTATGATGGAAGAGTTGGCATCCAAGTTAGGGTATAAGCAAGAGCACTCCTCTTCTTACTACCCCCAAGTGAATGGATAGGTAGAGGCAGTGAATAAATCACTCAAATCCATTCTCCAACGAACCATCGTACAAAGCAAGAATAATTGGCACATTATGTTATATCCTTCTTTGTGGGCATATCGAACCATGGTTAATACTGCAACTGGTTTTTCTCCATATCAGCTTGTGCATGGAGTGGAGTCGATATTGCCGGTTGAATGCAAAATTCCTTCAATGAAGCTAGCTGTGGAACTCTTACCAGACACTTCACCTTTGGAGGAGCATTTGGTTCACCTTGAGCAACTCAATGAGCAACGTCGGGATGCCTTGGTGGATCTAGAGGTTAATAAGCATCGCGTTAAGGTCCAGTATGAGAGATCTGTACATCCAAGAGTGTTTAGTGAAGGAGACTTGGTCCTTTTGTGGGATCAACCGAAAGAACCCTTGGGAGCAGGGAAGTTTAATCCTATCTGGCGTGGTCCTTACGTGGTAAAGCGTGTGTTAGAGAAGGGTTCCTATGAGTTATTGGATTATGAAGGCACAGCTTTGGCGAAGCCTAGAAATGGGCTCTATCTCAAAAAATACTATGCATAATCTTTAGCCAAGGCTGCTTGTTGTATATTATTGTACATCTTTGCATAGTTAGGTATTTTTCTTATCATGATCGGGTTTGTGATTAGTTTCCATTTATTTTGGTAGATGTCAAGGGAATATTCCACCTACATAGGATTCATGGATGGTGCAAGCCATCACACTCAACACTCAGCCTCTGCTGCTTGGGTGATTTATACTCCTATGGGTTAGGTACTATCTTCAGGAGGTGTATGTCGACGGCCATCTTCCAACAATGTTGCTGAATATAGCGCCATTATTGAGCTTCTACAGGATGCCATTCTACATGGCGTTCTATCTCTTGAGGTACGTCTTGATTCGGAGTTAGTAGTGTCACAATTCAATGGTTTGTACCATGTTAGAGATCCGACATTATTGAGAAGATTCTTACGTGTGAGATTGTTAGAACGACAATTTGACCATATAACATATATACACATTCCAAGTGATAATAATCAAGTTGCTGACTCATATGCTAACTACGTGTTAGATTGGCATTTGTTTCATTCAAAATAAATTAATCACAAACACAATTGTTACACATGTAAATAAATAAACCGATCACCATAAAAAAATTTATACATAAAAAATGTGATAATACATAGTGTCATGATACAAAATTGGGGCCTTTTAATCCACCATCATATAATACACGGTAGTACAAAATGAATACACTCCCAGGTGTCTAATCCTATGGAGGAGGAGGAGGGTTGTGATCATGGAACGTCACTACGGCTCTAGTTAGCCGTCGAAATAAACGCACCCATGCGCATGGTACACCCACCACCTGCCACTGCATGGCCTCAGGGAAGTCCTTGACTTGCGCCATGGGAACCCTATGAGTCAGTCTCACAAAGTTGGTATGAATGCTCTGGAGCATTCGCTCCACATCCACACCCGTGATGTCATCTCCTGTTCCCCTCCGTCTATGACGAGGGAAGCCCTATGGTCGCCGTGGTCCCACATCTACACACAAATAGTAGATGTCACTATGTGTTGTCGTGCAAAAACATGTCTTTTTGCTTCCTTAAAATCAAGAAAATACAAAAAAATTAAATAACTCAAAAAATTTAAAAAGAGTGAGGGTCGAGATTCGTTACCTATATCGCCATATGCCGATCCTGGTGGCAATGGCATGTCCGGATCCCCCCGAAAATCTATCCCTGCATAGGGGTAGTCATCAATGGAAACTATTTGTCATCGCCACCATGGAAAGAACTCAGCTAGATATGGGTTGGCCACCCTACCACCCCCCAGTCTGTGCATCGCATCTACCGAATGCCATTGGGCCGGATCTCGAACCCCGTGGAGAGGAACATCCACTCTAGGGCTCAATCCTAGAACACGCTCAAAGAAAAAAGTGCTCAGAATACTGTTGAACCTGAAGTTCCGTACCCTGCATGCCTTACACTCACTGAGCTGGTGTTTCATGTTGCTCAGTAGTGTCGTACTCCAGTCATAGACTACGGGTCTCAGGTACTCCACTGCATAGAACATCAGAGGCTGTGAGGCCTGGTGGAGTGATGCTAAGCCTGCTATCCTGCCGAGTGTCAGTAATATGGCCTTTAGGCCCAGTACCTGTATAGCATTGGTAGGGACTTGACTCCCCACCTTCTCAGTGTCTAGAAAACAGTACACGGCTATGTACTCATCGATAGTCAGGCCACCACCTGGCCCACCTCGGGAACGAAGGTTCACCACTTCCCCTCGTCTAGAAAGACCAGTGATAAAGTATATGTCCTCCACCTCTATAGTGAGGGACATCCCATCAATACAGAAGGACTCTGAGTCTAGATCCCAGTAGTGTACCAGCATCTATAGTAGTCTTGGTTTGGCCCTCAAACCACCAAGACACCAAAACTTGTAGAGTCCACATGCATGAAGAGCTTGTTGAGCCATTAAGTCGGCCCTTACTGCTTCCTCTACTTCACCATGCTCACACTCTCTCCATTCTAGCACCATCTTGCAAAAGAAATTGCAAAATTATCCATTAGTTTAGTTGAAAACCTTATGCGCGGCCTCATACGCGACTATTTTGAAAACAACCACATATGTACGTGGATTTTAGGCCATTTTCCATGTATAGCCAGCCCTATACGCAGAAGAAACCTCGATATTTGTGTGGGTCACAGCGCGCACTTTGGGAAGGCTAAAAAATTGATTTGACCATGAAAATCTATAAAAATTATATCAAAATGCAAGAGGAGAGCATGAGTAAATACCTGGAAGAAACGGTTGTGAATTCCGCCGGCTGGATCTCCTGGAATTTGCAGTTGAAAGTCAGAGCTCAAATGGGTAAAAGTTTCAAATGATTTATATTTTTTACTATTTATAGAAAAATTTTCAAATATTTGAAAAAATTTTACCCTCTTTCCTATAGTTTCGACATTTTCTAACCATTTTGGACCGTTTTGACATAATTGGTGTTGTAGAAGACCTTTTTTAGTGCCGTTTCAGCTATTGGATTGACCCGTTCGTGCCGATCTCAGGTATCATGACTAAACTGTCATATAGGTTAGGTTTCAACACCGTTTGCATTTTGCATGACCTTGTAACCATATCACCATGACCTTAGGTACGAACCCACTCTATTTTGTCATAGAACCTTCTTGCTGCTTTAGAAGTGGCATGATATGAGTGGTAGAGCTTCACCTTACATGGGTACCCTAGTTAGCACCTTATTTGCATTTGGTGCCCATGCCGATGGTTTCTCCTTTAGGGTGTGGGAGTCCATTGTATAGTACTGCCATGACATTTCGCAAGATCCTCATACTTCTCTTGATCTTATGCTGGCCTATTTCCCTCAGGACTCCCTCATGTCAAGTTGTGAATGCATTATCATGAGCTTTGCCTACCTTATTGAGCTTTATGCTAGCTCCCTTGACATTGCGTTTCAGCCATATAGCTCGAGCTTGTCTCATGTCTAGCCATGCAGAGCCATTTTTTATATCCTTCGCAGCTTGATTCCCTTTTTACCGGGAGGGGATTTTCCCCCAAGTGTCGATATCCTACACATGTATCCTTGCATTGAGCATATGTATGTTCCACTGCTTGGAACTAGTTTGTAACTATAAATCTAGTTTATTCTTTTTTCAAGCTTTTCAAATAACTGAAAAAGTCCAAAAAAATCAAAAAACCAAAAAGCCGGACAAGGAAAGATGTTATCTTTGGCAGCTGTCGAGTCGTGTCTCCTTCGAACACAGCAATGTATATCACATCCATTGGTTGGGTTATAGTTTGACTTTAGGAGCTATACTCATTTATCTAAGTTTATCTCCACATACTGGTTAAGCTTCCAGTCCCTATGGAGCCTCTGTTGATGCCTCCTGTGTCACAGAGATGTCCCATTTTGTATATCGAGTCTATGCTTCCTTTATTTAGTCACCCTACGCCATTATGCTCTTGTTCGAAGGAAGTTGAAACCTGAGTCGACCATTCCTCAGTTATCTTGACTTTGCATGTCGGCCATTCCCGGTACAGTTACTGGTTCGTGCACCTATGATCGAGTCCTTCCACATTATACAGCTTTGCTGAGTACCTCATGTTGGATGATGGGGGATGCCTTAATGCCCTCCTTCCAACGGATTTCATCCCATCGACTTCAGATCATTTATTCTGGGATTGGTGTCTAGAGTCTTCTTTGAGTGCCTTGAGACTTGCAGTCATCAGTGGCAGGTTCTCTTGCCATCGACAGTTTCTTGGGAATACATCAATGTCCCCTGATCCATGGATCCTTTCAAGTGTTCAACCTCAACACATTTATTTTCACTTGTTAGTTTTCACTCTAGTACCTTGATTCTGATTTTCATTATCGATGGGTGATCTCGCGTCTGTTAACGGTATACATTAATGACCAGTAATCAGACGATGGACTACTGTGTTTGACCTCGACGCCTCTATTCGCATAGTAGGACATCTACTTGTAGCGGTTTGTGTAGAAGATTTTCCAGATTGGTGGCATCTCTTATATGCTACCTCCTTGATCGTGCCAGTGTTCATGAGATATCAGCTCTCGTGACTTGATTCCAGTATATGTCAGACATTTTCAGCCACTATGGAGATCTTGATCTATTATATATCTTCAGCCATTTTGGAGATCATGGTCCTTTGTATATCTTCATCATGGAGATTCTGATCTATGTATATTGTATGTGGCGATGACCACATATGTGATATCATGTATCATGCCTATTCATGGCCATTGTACTCTTATGTATCTGGGACTGCTATATGTATTTGCAATTATATGGAGAGTTGTATTATTGTACTATGCTGATTGGGTGGCTAGTCTTCCATTTGGGATCCTTCATCACTCCACTTCTAGGATGGACTTATAATGTACTTCGGCCATCGTATGACCCCTCTGACCTCACACATTAGGAGGGGGCATCTGTTATAGCGGATTTCACCACTCTAAGTGAATCACACTTTGTATGGCCTTCCCCTATCCCGCTGCAGACTCCTTAGACCCTATGGACTACTTTTTGTCCTTTGATGTTTCCTTGATCATCCCTAAAAACACATGAAAAATGCTATACGCGACTTTTAACCTTATAAGTGCGTACATATGCGGGTTTGGCCACTAAAACCGCGTACATCGGGATGTGTGCATAATCCAAATCCTTTTGGAGTTTTCCTTGACATGGATCCGACTCATTTGACTCCTATCCTTCCCTATGCGTTGAGATCACTCGGATTCGACCTTTCATGACCCCTTTGAAAATCTATATAAGGAACCCATTGGTACATTGAAGGCATAAGAGAGAATTGAGAGCAACGAAACTATAGTCCATTGTTGCCGTAACTTATGCTTGAGTCTGCATCCCTTTGTCCCTTGGAGCATTTTTGTGTTCTTCCCAAGCTTGCCTTTTGCTTATGAGCTTGCTATCAAGAGATGGAGGATTGAAGTGGTGGAGGCCCAAGTGGGGGATTCAGTTTCTCCGGTTCACAGACGTGCCGTTAGAGGTTGTATCTTGTAATCTCTAATTTATATTAATAGAAATATCTTTTCCTGTCCAATGATGTGTATTTGAATGAATATTTTATCCATGGGATTATGTCAAATGCTTTTACATTATTGATTATATATGCTAGAATATATCTAACACCATGATATATATAATGCTTGTATTGTTTACTTGTTGTTGAGGAAGTAATATAGCAATTCAAGCTGAAGATTGGAAAGCTCAACGGGGATCTACTTCAACTGTCCGGAATAAGGTACGAGGTCTGATCCTTTAGTGTTAGACATTTTATTTCTATTGCATATTGGGAAATATTGATTTCTAGAGTCAAGCTGTCTATTGTGGTACCCCAAGCCATAGGAATTTCTCTCTGTAACAACAACCTTCGAGGCGTATTACATCCAAGTAACATGCATACCACGCCAAGGATCCTTTTACACTTGGACAAACCACATGACTTATTACGTTATAGTAACCTGTGTACCACACCAGGGCTCATATTTACACTTGAATAACCTGTCATAGGAATGATTACGTCCAAGGATAACCTGCGAGGTTCACCAGGACTGATTACATCTGAGGAAAACCTACATGACTGATTATTTCCAAGCATCCTACTGCACCAATATTTTTCCCGCTCGGACAACCTATCTCATTTCCCATGTGATATATTATGCATCCATTATTTCTAGAATATAATCATATTAGGATGGATTACATCCGAGGACAACCTACGATCTTGTCTAGGACTTATTACATCCAAGGACAACCTACAGAACTGATTACGTCTAAGAAAGCTACGAAATTTGCTAGGATTTTACGCTTATACAACATGTCTCTCTAGCTATGCTAGAACACATCACTCCCTCTTTTGATAGGTATTGATATGGGTCACACCAATTATTTCTTTGAAGTACTCAAACTTTACTCTCTCTAAAAGCTTGGTCAACACATCGGTTATCTGCTCGTCCATTTCCACATACTGGAGCTTCACTGCCACTCTCTGTACCATATCCTTGATATAGTGGAACTTGATATCGATGTGCTTCAACTTGTCAGGAAACACTTGGTTTTTCGATAGCTTCACGTAACTTTGATTGTTGCAAAAGATACAAGTCACATCCAACTAGAGATCAAACAAGGAAGATAGTAGCTTTCGTAGCCACACTCCCTCGCAACTAGCCAATTAGCAACAACATACTCTGCCTCGGATGTACTCAACACCATGCATGATTGCTTCCGGTTGATCTAGGAGATCATGCCAGATCCCAAACTGAAGTAGAAACCTTAGGTGCTCTTATAGTCAATGGCGCTACCTGCCCAATATGAATAAACATAACTATGTAGGTTAATCTTCTGATTCACATCATATTTGAGCCCATAATCCACTGTACCTTTTAGGTACCTTAGTACATTCCTTGTAACTATTAGGTGAACATGTCTGGATCTGTCAAGAAATGGCTCAGGTTTTTCACTATAAAGCATATGTATGGTCTCATATTCGTCAAGTACATCAATAATCCAATCATCTGATGATACATCATGGCATCAACTATCTTGGATGAAGCATCACTCAAAAGCTTCAAGTTAGATTCTATAGGTGTGGATATTTCCTTGCAGTCCAACATTCTGAATCTCTTTAGAATCTACATTGCATACTTTCCTTGACCAAGGAAGATCCCATATGGACTCTGCCACACCTCCATTCCTAAGAAGCAATGCATCATACCTAGATATTTCATCTCAAACTTTGTATAAAGTATCCTCCTTGAATCTTTAATGATTTCCTCTTCTCCTGTCAGAAACAAGTCATTGACATATAGCAGGAGCATCACTGGTATTCCATCTTCAACCTTGAAGTAAAGGTTGGAATCTTCTTTACTCTTGGTAAATCCCAATATCATCAAGAATATATCCATCCTGTCGCAACATGTTGTTGGTGCTTAGTTCAATCCATACAAATCCTTCTTCAATTTGCACACATGGGTCTTCCTGTCATGTGTCTCTAATCCCAATGGTTGTTCCATGTACCCTTTTTCTTGGAATACACCCTTCAAGAAATTTGTATAGACATCCATCTGGTGTATTTTCCATTTCATAACTGTTGCCAATGCAAGCATGGTCCTAATGGAAGTGTACCTCGCCACAGGTGAAAATGTCTCTTCGTAGTCTATGCCTTCTTTCTGTGAGAATCCTCATGTTACAAACCTTTCCTTGTATTTGTCGATGATGCCATCTGCATCATGCTTGATCTTGTAGATCCACTTTGAAGTGACGACAGACTTATTTTTATGGTCTCGAAACTATCTTGCCATAATCACTCATCATGATCGACTGATACTCGTCGATCATAGTTGACTGATACTCCCCGATCTATCTGTGTATTCCTGTTATATTTTTATCATTGAATATAGCATTATGATCTTAGGATCTTATCTGAAAGAATAACATGCATAGCAATAAAACACAAGAGACAATGAACAAAAATATTTTCCTCGGGGAAACCATAAAGGAGAAAACCCTACAACTTCCTCGGAGATAGAATCAGCACCAAAAGCTAAACCCCAAAAATAGTAAGATGATCTCCTGACAGTAGTAGTCTCTCTCTCTCTTGTCCCAACAACTTCTTCTCTCACTCATACGCCCCAGTGAGTGAGTGTGTGTGCGATAAATAGAGAGTATCACTCTCTATTTATATTCTTTCGTTCACTTAACCTTTAACTCTGTTATGTAGGCACAAGTAATCCTAACTCAATTATGTAGGCTTGAGTAACCACAAATGGGGTACTAATGACCCAACTTGACAATAAATCACTAGGGTCAACTTCTCAAGGAGAGTTTAATAACCCTAGGGTTGCACACAACTACGGGGACTTTAACCCTTGATCAATAGGAGGGTTACCCAAAATGACTTTACATGGCTTGTTTACATTATTGAATCTCCCGATAGGAACATCAGGGCATGACATGACTCAAGTACATTACAGACACTTCCCGAAATAAACATCAGGGTACAATACATAAGATATACAAGTGAATACATTCTGAAGTTACAATTACATCAACACTCCCTCTTAACTAGGAAGGTATTCTCTTGACACAATTTATCAGCACAAGTCTTCTTCTCTATATCATCTGGATCATCATCGAGTTCTCATCATCTTCATCTAGACCTGGATCATCACTTGATCTAGATCATCACCATTGGATCTAGATCATCACTACTAGATCATCACTGGATCTGAATCATCACTCGATCTGGATCATCTCTAGTTCATCATCACTGGTGCTATCTCTTTATTCTTCTCGTCATAGGAAGTTCTACAAAGCCAACCCTTTTTCATGCTGGTTGTAGGCCTAGCCTTCATGTAGGTCTTTATCGTCTTCAGCACTTATAATTGACCATGGAATGAACCATGTCAGAAAGGCCCGCCTAGCACTTACATCTGACCATGGGAGGAACACATCCAAGAACCATGTCAAAAAGGCACACCCAGCACTCACATCTGACCATGGGAGGAACACATCCAAAACCCATGTTAGAAAGGTCTAGCACTCACATCTGACCATGTGTAAACACATCATGCCAGAATGGCTCTGCACTTATATCTGACCATGTGTAAACACATTGCGCTAGAATGGATCTACATTTACATCTGACCATGTGTAAACAGATCACGCCAAATGGCTCTGCACTTACATATGACCATGTGTAAACACATTGCTCCAGAATGGTTCTACACTTACATTTGACCATTTGTAAGCACATTGCACCAGAATGGCTCTCAGTCCCAGAATGAGTATTCTTGGTAACTGACCAGGTAACTCCATTCTCCCATAGAATGGCATTCAACGCTTATATCTGATCATGTGGGAACGCATCCCACAATCACCTCAGAATGGCTCAACACTCACATCTGCCATGGAAGGAACCAATCCTCTCACCATGATAGAATGGCTCAACCCTTACATCTGACCATGGAAGGAACCAATCCTCTTACCATGTCAGAATGGCTCACGGACTCATCACTTCCCCTTGGGGGGAACCTCGATCTAGAGAACACCAAGTTTCTCCCTGAAGGATTCAAAATTCACTTTGGCTAATGGCTTAGTCAACACATGAGCTATCTATTTGTCCATCGCAACATACTGGAGCTTCACTGCTCCTCTCTGCACCATATTCCTGATATAGTGATATTTGATCTCGATATGCTTCGACTTGTCATGGAACACTGGATTCTTAGACAAATTCACAAAACTCTAGTTTTCGTAATATATACAAGTAGCATTCAACTAGAGATCAAATAAATTAGATAGTATCTTCCTCATACATACTGCCTCGCAACTAGCTGAACAAGCTGCAACATACTCTACTTTGGCTGTACTTAGTGCCACACAGGATTGTTTCCTACTAAAGAAAGAGATCATACCTAATCCCATACTGAAGCAACACCCTGAAGTGCCTTTCCTATCGATGGCACTGCCCAATCTGAATCCACATAACCCTCCAGGTTAATCTTTTGATTCGCCTCATACTTGAGCCCATACTCAACTATACGCTTCAGGTACCCAATTGCATGCTTTGCAACCATTAGGTGAACATATCTCAATGTGTTCACAACAAAGCAAATATCTGGTCTTGTATTCATTAGGTACATCAAGGAACCAATCATCTGATGATCCATCATAGTATCAACCGTCTCTGATGAAGAAACACTCAATAGCTTCAGGTTCGATGCCATAGGTTCGATTTTCGTGAATTAAACAAGGTTACCTTACAATGATCCATTCCTGACTCCATACGCTGAAATCCTAAATGAATTCGCAGGGTATGAATGCTATTCATTTACAGATGGATCTTCAAGGTATAATCAGGTGCCAATATCCAAAGAAGATTAGAAAAAGACAACCTTCGTATGTGAATTTGGTTCATTTTCCTACAGAGTCATGCCATTTGGTCTCAAAATGAACCTGTAGTGTTTTCAAGAATAGTTGTCAAGACATTTCAAGAATACATCTACAAAACAATGGCAGTATACTTCGATGACTGGATGATCTATTTTATGCTGAAATACCACTGTAAATGCGGAGAGATTGAGTTATCTCTCAATATAAAGAAATGCATATTCTTAACCCCTATAGGAATCCTATTAGGGAATATTGTATGCAAGGAGGGTATCAAAGTCAACTTTGCAAAGATAAAAATTATCCTCGACTTAAAATCACCAATGAACCCAAAACAGGTCAAAGTAATATTAGGACATACAGGTTACTATAGAAAATTCATTTGGCACTACTCTGATGTGACATACCCTCTGGAAGAACTATTAATAGAAGATCAATAGTTTAACTGGACAAAAGCATGTGATACGTCCTTCGACACATTACAAAAAAAATTAGTTGAAGCACCCATTTTTCGATTCCCAAACTAGTCGATCAAATTTCATGTGCACATTGATGCCTTGGGATTAGAAATAGGAGCAATCTTGACACAACCAGGTGAAGATGGCATGGATTACCCAATCATATACAGTAGTAGAAAATTAAACAAAGTTGAACGCAAATACTTCACGATATAAAATGAGGCATTAGGTATGGTCTTTGCTCTTCAAAAGTATTGACACTACCTACTAGATAACCCCTTCATATTCTATACAAATCATCAAGCATTAAAATACCTTGTCCATAAACCCTTGTACCATTGGAGAATCTGTCGTTGGATATTGCTATTTCAAGAATTTGAATTCAAAGTCGTCATTCGACCAGGAAACATAAATGTCGGTCCCGACCACTTATCGAGAATTGACACGGGGGAGGAGCTGACAAGAGTCAAAGATGATCTGCGAGATGCACACTTATTCTGAATAGAGGTTGTTCCTGCAGAATTAGAGGAAATAACACAATTTCTAGAAAATTGTCAAGCACTAGAAGGCATGAACACTAAGAAAAAACAAATTTTTTCTATGAAAGCAGCCCCATACGCCTTAATTAACGGATTCCTATACAAAATAGGCTTGGGAAAAGTACTCTGTCGATGTGTGTTAGAACATGAACAAGAAAACATTATGCACGAAGCACACTATGGACCAGAGGGAGGACACTTTCATTTGGATACAACTTCAAAGAAAATCCAATAATTAGGACTATGGTGGCCGATGCTGTACAAAGACTGTAAAAAGTTTGTGAGCAAATGTGATCGATGCCAACCTATAGGTCAACCACAACCTAGTACAAAAATACCTTTAATATCAGTAAACCCAAGCCTCACATTCGAAATCTGGGCTATTGAATTTATAGGTCCATTTCCAATCCCAGGAAAAAGGACAGGTGCAAGGTATATCATAACAGTAGTTGAATATGTCACTAAATGGGCAGAAGTAGAACCTGTCAACACCTACTCCAGTGAAGTAGCTACTAAATTCATATATGAAAACATTATCACTAGGTTTGGTTGTCCTATAACCTTAATCACTAACCAGGGCTCACACTTCATCAATAAAAAAATTACAGCTTTGACAGGACAATTCAGAATTAACCATCGACGAAGCACAACCTATCACCCTTAGTCAAATGGAGCAATAGAAGCATTCAACAAAACACTGACAAAGGGTCTAACAAAAATATGCAATACCAACAAACATGACTGGGATGAGAAAATTCCTGCCGTATTATGGGCATATAGAACAACATATAAATGGTCGACCAACCAAACACCCTTTCTACTAGACTACGGCGAAGAAGCAGTCGTTCCTTTACATTTTTGACAGCAAACACAGGTGATAGCCGACATCTTACATATCAATGTTGAAGAAGAAAGAAAGGATCGACTAATGCAATTAGCCAAACTAGAAGAACACCGACTTCTTTCTATACAACACCAAGAAATTCAGAAGCAACAATAGAAGGCTTGGCACGACCTAAACATCAAAAATAGGAATTTGTCAGTCAGAGACCTTGCATTATTATACAATAGTCGGGTGAAAGGAAAACCTAAAAACTTACACACAGAATAGATGGGGTCGTATATTATCAAAGAAATCAATGCCAATGGATCAGTTTGACTAAGAACATTACAGGGCACGGTATTTTGGAAGCTGGTAAACGATGCCTGACTAAAACGGTACCAAAACTTAAAAAAAAAAGAAAAAAAATGATTTTATAACTGTTAAAAAATCTATAAAAAGCAAAAAAAAAACTAAAACCCCAAAAAGAATCAAGAAAAATCAAAATGAACTTCGACGAGGCGTAGTAGACCATTCGACAATAATCGAAACTTTTACCATCGACATACCACAGATCGACCATACCTTCATCATCAACAAGAGGATCAAAATGTCAAATCAACCCATCATGACTACAGTCAAAGGGAGCATCGAAACCAGTACGTATTAACTCATCCTTCATTAGAGCGTCCTTTACCATCAAATCCGCCATTGAAAAGATTGCCTTCCAGTCTTCCTATAAATACTACGCCAGTCGAAAATCACATATTGTTTCATCAACATCTAGAGCGACAGAATTACCAGATCCCCTTGACCAAATCAACTACCAAGAGAGACGAACAGACAACCGACAAAATGGCCCCGAAACAAACCAAAGCCACGAAATCCAAAGTAAAAGAGTTGGAATCCACCTTAAGTCCACTAGTAAAATGATTAAGAAACATTAAAAATGCAAAAGTGCAGGAAGGTTCGTTGGTGAAACACTGGGTAGAAATCAAAGAATGGGCTTACGAGGGAAAGTGAAAAATGACAGAGGAAGTGGAAAAGGTAAATCATAGCACCATTATGAACTTTCTGAATGCACCACTCATCACAAGTTTTGGAGGAATGAAGGAAACTATTGTCAGATTCATAATCATTCGGTACCATAATGGGAATATTTACTTTGACACAGCGATGGAAATATCAGCTGAAACCATTTATAAACTCAGTGGGATGTCAAAAAAATGAAACCCTGGTCCTATAGGCATCAAGGAAGGATTTTTCTAAAGACTAACGGGAACACTGATAGGGAAAAACTCAAAGGGGTTAATAATTGAGCAAGTCCAAGCTACCACACCCAAAATGGTGGCCAAAATCATGTCCACTGACCTAACTGTAACAGGACATGGCTGCTACTTGAATCTCGACATGCTGGAAGCAGTCGGTTGCATAGCAAGCACAAGAAAGGTATCCCATTGGGCCCAATACGTGGTCGATATACTCAAATCCATCTACGAGAAGTGCCAAGAATCAGGTGCAATGATCAGATTCCCATCACTCTAAATATGGATAGCTATGTACCACCTATGTCCATTTGGGCATAAATACTTCTTGAATCCAACCAGGTTTCATATGTGATGCTTTAATCCATTTTCAATGTCTAGAACCCCATTAGAATAGGAAGAAGGAAAAGTATTCCTGGAGCACTGGTTTCAAAACCTGAAAATCTGAACAGCCAAATGGAGGGTGCCTCAAAACATCTGAAGATGTCTTCCTACTATAGCACATATCCAACTAGAACTGGAAAACACTCAGCAAGGATCTAAAGCAAAGGCAAAGCCACTCGACTACTATCCAACAATCGAGGAGATCTTTGCATAGTTGTCCAGGCAGTCCAAAACCGACATCACCATATGGGAGGTTGCAAAAGAAAGTAATCAAGTCATTATAGAGCCATTGACCGACCGGGAGAAGGAGGAAGACTATGAATTCAATCTTCATATTAGAAATTTCACCTCAAGGGACACTCCGATAGAGGGGAAAAAACCCCTCCAAATTGAAAATGCACCGACTGAACAGTAGGCGTTCACACCGGTAGAAAAGAAACATTATCGTCCCAACTCAACAACAAGAGAAAGGAGAATAATAGATAGAGGAAGATAGTTAATTTGACAACCCAGATTATGCTATGACAAAATTAAATTTGAGGAAAATAGATATGAAAATAGCAACCTAAAGGGAAAATAAAGGAACTCAGGGAAAAGGGAAGGGGAAGCGCAAACTTATCTTATCAGAGGAGTTAGAAGATGAGCACGAACTATTGGCTACTACTGCTAACATCCTGGAAGATGTTTCAATGAACAAGGTATCTGTCGAGACCCAATTCAAGTAGTTTGTTAAATGAGGAGAAAAACAAGGCAGGCTAAAGAAGGTAAGAAATGCTAACCCACTCGTAATAGATCCTATAGATTTAACCCCAATCTCACCAAGACCTTATCCCACTAGAATAATGCTAGAGTCAACCGTGGCCATATCACCAAGATACAAAGAGATAATCCCTGGTACCCTTAAGGAAAAAATTGATAAAGATGTTGAACTTCAGCGATTTATCAATAATTTTCCAAATCTATTCCTTAAAGCCCATCATATCAACACCACCCATAGACTTGTCGAGTCAATATCTTCCCGACAAAGCCTTCTTCCACAAACTTCATCACCACCATCAGTCATAGGACTTATCAAATCATCATACATTCGCAACCCCGACCCGACATCCACCGTAGGCGCAACCCACATCTCATCATTTACACCAACCTTCCAAAACCTTCCAGTCAATGAGGCAGAGAGGGGACTACTTGCCCTCGAAGGTAATCAAGCATCATTATATGCTGAAATTGACAACCTCATGGAATATGAAGGAATCGACAATCCTGTCGACCTTCAAACAAAAGTCAAATGCTCCATACCGAAAATATTTCGACCACCCCTCTAACTCCAGACCATTCACCGTCACCACCACCACCAGAACCAGAGTCTCATCCCAATCCAGAACCACTATCTTAACCACCATTAGAAGCACAAACAACCAAAAAACCCACCCAGAAACACAACAAGCTAATCCTAACATAGCAGAAGTTCAGTCGATTGGGAATCCAAAGACTGAAGAACACCAAACGCCACAACAGCAGCAAACATCAGTACCCACAGGATCAGAAGTGGTCCATAAGTCCAAGCACAAAAGTAAGAGAAAAGAGAAAAAGAAAAAAGAAAAACAACAAAAACAACAAACACTGACAACTATCCACCTTCATCATCTGGGATCAACTTTTGTAGTCAAAACACCAAATCTAAGAGATGAAGAGTTAGATCAACTACTGGAAACACTCACCAAAGAATCCTCAACAAGAAATCAAGCAAGACAAGAAAGAATTGAAAAAATGAAAACAGAACAAGTCGAATTCCTAACTAAATGTAGGACTTTGACACAAACAGTGATACTAGGGACGGCAGAGACCGACAATGACAAACCATTGGAAAGAGCATACCAATTATTTGAAAGTGTCATGTCAAACCTACAGACACAGCTACAGATCAAGAGAAACAAGCGAAAGGAAGAAAGTTCTGTATTACTAAGGCAACAGTGCACATCATTTTCTAAGGTACACAAGGTACTACAAGACCACTTGGAAGAGTCTGTCACCATCGAAGAAGTCCTATGGAGTTGGTACACCTACTATGGATAGGTATTCCAGCAGAATCTACAGACTCATGAGCACATCCAGAAATTAGAAAAACAAAAAGGTCTAGATGACACCATGCGAAGAACAATCCAGGACCAGATCATATTAGAAACAACAAAGGTAAAAAATCTAGAAAAACAAGTGCATCAATGGACGAACCAAGCACTCCCAAGCATCAACACAGTCGACATGATCTTCCCACAGATGAAAATCTTGTTAGATACAACAGATGAAAAGGATCAGTCATTGGGACTTGACTTGGAAAACATCACAGACTGTTCCAATCAAGAGAAGATGTCGACTCCATCAAGCCTCACAACCTTGACCATCGATATTCAAAACTCTCTACGCAGTTGGACAGAGTTTCAACACCAATTGGCCATCAAGGCAGAAGCTATTGTAGAATTTTGTGTTCAGAAATGACTGTCCATTCGTTTACCAGTCTGTGAGGACAAAGCAAACATAGTAACTATTTTAGACAGTATATTTTCGAGTACCTCCCCTATTTCTTTGGAACGAAGAAATATTTTATTCCTGGGGGAGATATTGGAGGAGCTAGTTAGTGAGCCGACTAGTCAAGTTAATTGGAAAATTAGAGACTAGGTCGGCCTCCAAAGGTCATGTCAGTTGATCGAACTGACAAGTAGTTACTCACAACTGTTTTGTAATCATATATAATAGGCTGTTGAGCTAGTTAAGAACTTGCTTCATTTTTGTATATGTATGGACCCTTATGTGATTATATAATATAATATTTTATTCTATTACCTATTCTTGTCTCTTGTCTCTATATTTTTATATGATTCTTATGTGTATTATTGGTAACCTTATGTGATCTGAGAGATTACAACAATACCTCTACCCAAAGGTGCATAGGACGATCCTGTTCATACAACATTAATTTTTTTGTTTCCATGATAGTTCGGTTCTTTTGTTCTGCAACCCCATTCTGCTGAGGATTGTATCAATTTCTCAACTCCCTCTTAATCCTTGACTCTCTCTAGAGTTCCTTTTATTCTTTCGAGGTGAATTCTCTGCCATTATCTAATCATGGAGTCTTGATCTTCCTATCGGTTTGGTTCTCGAACAAGGATTTATATTCCTTGAACTTACTGAAAAACTTCATTTTTCCCTTTCAATAAATATATCCAAGTCTTACATGATAAATCATCTATAAAGGAAACATAGTACACATACCCACCTAATGAGCTAGAAGACATGGGTTCACATACATCCGAGTGTAATATCTCCAGTATTCCTTTGGCCTTACTCTCACTGCCGAGAAATGTATTCTTTGTATTATTTCCTTGTGCACATCCTTTGCGAATTCCTTCATGCTTTTCTTGGAACTCTGGAAGTCCATAGACTACTTTTCTTGCCATCATTAGTGCTCTGTAGTGCACATGTGAAAGCCTTCTGTGCCACATTTTGCTTTGTTCAATTGACTTGTGAATCAGTAATTGTTTAGGCTATCCTTTTAGCTTGTAAAACCCTTCATCTTCTTCTCCAATCACTTGTTTCATCCTTTATTTTCTGCCCTCTATGCCACATTAGAACTTGGTCATCGACAAATGAAATTCTAATTCCCTTTTTATCTAGTGCATAGATGGATAGAATATTCTTCTTCAATCCTGGAACATATAGCACATCCTTCATCTTCAAGGATTTCCCAGAGTCAAGTGTGTATGAAGCTTCTCTAATCCCTTTTATGGGGTATTGGCAATCATCCCCAAGTTTCACCTTGTGAGGTGACTCATGTTCATACATATTAACAAATTATTCCTTGTATCTCGTCATGTGTTTAGAACCTCCACTATCCACAAGACAATCATTGCTTTCGTATGAGATAGTTCTAGTAAGTGTTGATATTAGCACATACTCTTCATTTGAATCATCCTTCTCTCTTCTGAATATTTATTTTGTTAGTTCATCATCTTCGACAACATGAGCATGGCATATCCTTTTCTTGATGAGACAATCTCTTGCAAATTTTCCCTTTTCATCACAAGTATAACATCGAACATTGGAAGGATCTCTCTTGGTATTCTTTTGTTTCTTGTCCTTCTTCTTGTTGTGATGAAATTTATCCTTCTTCTCCTTCTTCTTGAAGTTCTCCTTGGTGTTAAATGTGAGAGGTTGATATTTAGTTGCTCCCATATTCTCTTCTCTTGTCACGAGTTGATATTATTCTTGTGCACATTCTTCTTAGAGTCTGCTGAAAGAGATCAGCCTCCTTCTTGCACAAATTCCTTGAATGAATGAGTCCCATGATATAGGGAGACCATTCAAGGCAGTCATTACAATTTATCCTTCTTCAACATTATCTTCAACCACTTCAAGTTTTTCTTTTATTTGAGAAACCCTTGTGAAGTAAGACTGTATAGTCTTAGATTTCTGTATCTTAACATTCTTCAACTAGTTCCTCAAACTCATCTTCTAGTTGATGTTCTTTCCTTCAAACATCTTTTTCAAAGAATCATATACTTCCTTCGGTGTCTTGAGTGCAGACACATGGGGGATGAGGTGATCCTTCATAGAATGTGCAATTATTCTGTTAACCTTGGCCATGATTCTCATATGAGAATCCTTTGCCTCATATCCCTCTGGTTCTGGAACCTCCTTAGTGATGTACTAATCCAAATCATTTTCTTCAAACATCAAGGAGATTATGTACTTCCATGCCCATAAGTTATAATACCCTCTAATATTGTCCTCAAGATGAGTATGGTGAATCATATTTTCAAATGAGAAACTCAAATAGAACTAGCAAAGATTTATATCTTACCAATTTGACGAGTCCGACCTAGTTTTGGAGCTGGCTAACCTAGGGATTATCATAGAAACCCTAATTTTACAAACTTGGAGTTTAGGAATTTTGTTTGGAAAAAAATATGTGCCTCCTTGAGGTGCATTTCTCAGCATGGTCACTTTCTGAAGACTAAGGTAGGAAGCCTCCAAAACTTGATGCCCTAGTTTCTCCCAACACCAGTGATGGGGTCAAAAATGAAACTTCTTTTAATATGAAATTGCTTCCACCAAAATATGTGCCATATTGAGGTGATTTATCCTATCCCTCTTTTCTTGATGATCTGTGGAGAGAACACCTTGAACTAGGAAACCCTAGTTTTCATAGCTGCATAGTGCCTTCTTTTAGAGTGGTTATGATACCATGTTAGTTTTTCTAAATTTTATTAGATTAATTAGGATCTTTGGCTAAAAGAATAAAAAGTGTATCTAGATGCATACGATATAATAGATACACAAGACACAAAGATTTTCATTGGGGAAACCATAAAGGAGAAAACCCCACAAACTTGCTCAGNCTCTCTCTCTCTCTCTCTCTCTCTCTCTCTCTCTCTCTCTCGTGCAAACTTGAGTTAGTGTGCAGTGTGTATAAATGAGAGAGACTGCCTCCATATTTATACCTTTCATGTGCCTGATAAAATACATGACTGGTCCGACTTGTTTCCCTAAAAAGGTTGACTTCTCCTAGAGAGAATCCAAATACACATTACATGATGTTACACTGGGGACTATTTCCTTGGCTTACAATAGAGGTTTTACCTGAAGGTCTAGACATAATAGAGACTTCCCACAAGGATGAAACCCATATTCAATGGGCGTAAAACAACATACAATAATAATATACAATAGAATATCTTCTGAAGTTACAAATACATCAACACATTTCAACTTCATGCAAGCAAATTTTACCCTATTGGGGTCCTCTATTACTCCATATCAAAATATTTCTTTGTTTCTATGACCCAATCTATCAACTCTTCAGGGTTTAGGCTCCCTGAGTAGGTATATACTTCCATATTAGAAATACCCTTCATTTCAAACAATAATTTCAACAATTTTCACCTGGGTCCTCTTCCTCTTTAGTTTTATGTTTTTTATAATTCATCCTCAACCTATTCATCACTATGGTCAAGGGTTTCTATCCCCCCTCTTTTATGGGATTCCTTCATTGGTCCTAGCTTTCTTTTCACACACCTCATGATCTAAATACACTCTTTAAACATTTATCAATCAATAGTGACACATGTGCCTCTGCACGATCTCCATCCATGGATATTAACATCCCTTTAAGCCATTATGTTTTCTTAGGTGACTAAATCACCACGCCCCAATTGCAATTGGGTTTCCTTCATAGGATAAATTCTCACATGGATACCAACTGATATAGACGTTGCCTTGTTCAGCTGCATATTAGTGCATGCAATAGAAAAAAAAGCAAGAACACACACCAATACTAACAACTATGTCAAGGATTCTATATTTTCAATTAAATGAAACAATCTCTTTATAAGAGGAATTTACAATGCAAAATCTATACTATGTTTTAGTCGCAATTTACCTCATCCATTTATGGAAACACTTACTATATTACAAGGAAGAAATGATCATCTCCTTGAAACTATTGACTCTCCTTTGGAAATGGTTAAATCCCTTTCCAAAATGACTCACTCTCTTTTTTAAATGGATCCATCTCCTTCTCTGCTATCACTTTGGTATTTATAGGTGTTTTCAGGTTTAATATCATGCTTCCAGCCACTTCCATATTAATTTAAATCCTTCATGTGCCTCCTATCAACATATCTCACCATATTTAATTTGACAACTATAATCATAATTTCTCTGCAACTATTCCAACAACCCAAACGAATCCATTCCTCAAGATCCTAGAATTATAGTGTCAACCATATTACGTCATCATTGAATTATCCCATGACTCCTTTAACTCTTCTGTTTAGAATTTTCTTTGACCATATCTTCTCTATCATTCATGTCATTCTACTAAGTCATGTATCATATCGCATCTCACCACTTGTCTCTTATCATCGAGCTTCGATGGTTGGCACCCCACAACTATCCTCTCTCCTATTGAATTATGCACTTCATTTGTATGGAATATCGTCAACCATCCTCTAGATGAGTTTAGTCACCTTAACTTTGACTGATCTTGTTGGGCATGGATTTCCCTCAATGAATCTATTATTGAATTAATGTCTTTGGGGGATAGAAATTAGAGATGCATGCACCAACGTGCATGCATTTCTTCCTATTGAAAGTGACTTGAGGAATTATCTCAACGAAAACATTAACATTAAATTAGGTCCTATGGAGTGATGTGGGGGTCCTTTTGTGTCATATCAAGTACACATTGACGAGGATATGGAAAAATTTTGAAAACTTATTCCCATTAACATATCTAAAACCCCATGTGTTATAAAAAATGTCTTTATTAGTGTTGATTGTTCTTATAACAAGATAGAAACCTATACAACACTATTTAAGGACTATAGGAACATTTATTCCTGGTCCTACAAATAAATGCTAAGATAAACCCATCAATTGTTGAAAATGATATTAAGACTTATCCTCATGTCAAACCTATTTAATAGAATATTAGGCTAGACAATCCTAGAAAGACCACTATTTTAAAAAGAGAAGTATAGAAATTGCTACACATGAATTTTATCTATCACATCCCATTGACTGAATTAGTGTCCAACTTTGTACCGTTTGATAAAAAACAACGAAACATTTGAGTGTGTGCCAGTTTTTGAGATCTTAATCTAGCATGTCCTAAGCACAATTATCCCACACCATTCATTGATCAGATTATCGATCAATGTGAAGGTAATGAGATGTTCTCATTTATGGATGGATTTTCTGTATATAATCAAATTTAGGTTGGAACAAAATATCAGCATAAAAAAACATTTATATGTCCTCAGGGGTGTTAGGATTATAATCCCCCCTTTTCCAATTTGGTCAATTATGTCTAAATCAGGATTCCTTTCAGTCTATTTTTAATCACTAGCACCATTCCGTCCACTTGGCCTAATTGGGGCACATGTACTAGTTACTAAAGTGTGGGGTACACTAATCGATACCAACTGCCACTGATTGTATTTACATGCACTGGTTTAGGAGCCTCCTAGATCAATCCCTACAAATTAGGAGCCACTAGGAGTTCCGACACCAACCTCCATTAGTTGAGTTCAGTTGGTGACCAGTCAAGCTTGATTAGGAGTTGGTTACATTTAGTTCTAGTCTGTTCAATTCAGTTCTACTCAGTTAGTGCTAGGTTTTCATGGCTACATGTAGGTGAACCGCATTTACTCACCTACCTCATTCCTTTAAACTAGTTAACAATGAATTAGACATTTGACCGTTGGATTTTGAACTTCGATGAACTCCGATAATGATTTAGACAATGTCACTTAACCTTTCAGTCAAGTAGATTCAAACCAATTCAAATTTCCTGACATGGATTTGAATTGCATGAGGCTATTTAGCCATTGTACTTCATTTTAATTAATTATCTAATTACTTTTGATTAATGAAAGCATTCACAGTTGCAATCCATTTTTGCATTGTTTCATTCTTCAATTTCTAAGTAAAATTGTATGATTTATCTTGTGAGTTGTGTGTTGGTCCACATATCTATGTGCTCAGTTTAATATGGTATCAGAGCCTCGTTGGGACAAGGCACTTCTCCTACTGCATATTCATACTTGGATCAAAAAAAAATTGAGAAAAATCTCTCCTTCAAGTATTGCACTAGAAGTGGAGAATTTACCACTTAATATCCCAAGTAAAGGAATTGTTGATCAAGCTTGTTTGATAAACTATCCTGGGTGTGAAGAATATTCCAAAAATGCATCCTATCAACCTTAATTTGTCTATTTGATTGTGTGATTTACAGGTTTATCAGTCTCCTTTACTACATTTGATACAAGCAGCTCAGTCTCCTTCACTGCATTCTCTATATTAGCTCAGTCTCCTTCACTGGAGATTCTCACTCCTTTCAACTACCACCAGTGGAAGGAGGACATGGAGATGCATGTACACTCCAAAAGACTCTTCAGACTCACAATGGAGACAAAGGAAGAGCTAGTTCATTATGTTGACAAAGAAAAGTACTTGAATAGGCTTGATGAATCATATGGATGCTTGTTCCTCTCAATATCTCGAGATCTTCTCTTCCACATCAATGGATTGAAGACTCCCAAGGAGGTTTGGGATAAGATTTATTCCTTGTTTGATAAGAATGATCACCTGAGGATCTATCAGCTAGAGAGTGAGCTGATTTCTCTTCATCCATCCAACTTCGAAACATTGAATGACTTCTTCACCAAATTCAAGCACCTGGTGCTCCAGTTGAAGCTATACAAGGTTGAGAAGGAGGATGATCAACTCATCCTTGCCATTCTCTCAAAACTTAGTGTAGACTACTTAGTATTTGTATCAACCTTTCATTCAGTGAATATTAGTACTCCAAATTGGAGGATGCCTACTCTTAATTCCTTCATTGAATCTCTCACTCAACAACATGACAAGTTGATCCAAATACAGACCATTCAATATTCGAAAAATAAAGCACTGGTTGCTGGAGGACCTAAGGTAGCGAATGGTAAATGGAATAAAAAGGATAAGTCCCCTGTGGAGAAAGAGTAGTCAAATGAGCCTTCACGTTGGAAGAGGCCCAAGAATAATGGCAAAGACCCTTTGTTGTTACCGTGGAAGGGGATTTCATCTAGAAAGCTTCTGTATGAGAAGAACAATTGATGAAATGGCTCTTATTTAGAAGAAACATAACATTACTGTACCTTCTAGCGCAAGGAAGGCTAACCATAGAGAAGAAACTGAATAACATGAAGAGACATGCCATGCACTGAAGGATAGATGTTGAACAACACATGCCTTCCTCATTGATTCTGGAGCTTCTAATCATATGGTTGCATCTAGAGAATCATTCTCTTCCTTACAGTATTTTGATGGTCCTAGTATTCATATGGGAAATAAGGGAAGGGTTCTATCAAGCTTGAACATGGAATGTTCAAAGATGTGCTTTATGTGCCCTCCTTAGCTGCAAATCTGTTATCTGTATACCAGATGAATAATATTGGCTTTCCAAAGCGAGTGAAATTTGGTCCTAACTCAGTGGATATCACAGATATCTCTACTGGGAACATCATAGTGAAGGGTGCTACAAATCATGCCTCCAAGGCATATGATTTCTCACACTTCATGCCATTTTTAGAACCAGTGTAGTCTCAGTCACCACTTGAAAGGGAAGGTAAAAATTTCCATCTACTTCATTTGCAAAACCATCTATATCAGTTTATGAGATTGAGATTCAGGGTGATTCAGATCCAGATCCAGTCCATACTCCCAAGCAAGAAGCTAGGAATATGACTGGAAATCCATATGACACACAAAAGACAAAGAACATTGCAATATGTGATGCAATCTTACCTCATTTAAAGAGATGCAACAGACTCCATGTGAGATGCTACATGGAAAGGTATGATCAATTACACTTCCTTCAGAAGAATAGAGTGGATCATGCACCTCTTCATCCAGAAAGAGGCAAAGGTTACATTCCTCCTTCCTTCCATCATCATTTTGGGAGAAGATGGTGAATTCTGCATGTCAGGCCCTAGGATACCTGTGCATAGAACATCATGCATGTTGCTTCGCTACATCACAGAGATGAAGGTTGCAGCAACAAATTTTCAAGTTTTTAAATCTTGAATCCTGATTCTATCTACTTAGTTAGAGGGGGGATTTTTTCCCATGTGGTTTTTTCCCTAGCTCCTTGTATTAAGCACTTACTTTACTTGCTTTAATGGGTGACATATCATCTTAGTTACCATGGACCACAACTTTTTCAAGTTAGCATTCAGGGGGGGTGTTAGGATTATAATCCTCCCTTGTCCAATTTGGTTAATTATGTCTAAATCAGGAGTCCTTTCAGTCTATTTTTAGTCACTAGCACCATTGGGTCCACTTGGCCTAATTGGGGCACATGTACCAATTAATAAAGTGTGGGGAACACTAATTAAGGCCAAATTCCACTAATTGCACTTACATGCACCAGTTTAGGAGCCTCCTATATCAATCCCTACAAATTAGGATCCACTGGGAGTGTCCACATGAACCTCCATTAGTTGAGTTTAGTTGGTGACTAGTCAAGATCAGTTAGGAGTCAGTTACATTCAATTCTAGTCTGTTACATTTAGTTCTACTCAGTTATCACTGGGTTTGCATGGTTTCATGCAGGTGAAGCACATTTACTCACCTACCTCAGTCAATTAGACTAGTTAACACTAACTTAGACACTTGAGTTTGTATTTTGAGCTAAGATAATGATTTAGAAAAGGTCAGTTAAACTTTCAGTCAAGTAGAGTCAAACCAATTCAAATTTCCTCACATGGATTCGAATTGCATGAGGCTATTTAGCCATTATACTTCATTGTAATTAATTATCTAATTACTTTTTATTAATGAAAGCATTCATAATTGCAAGCCATTTTTGCACTGTTTCATTCTTCAATTTCTGAGTAAAATTGTATGATCTATCTTGTGAGTTATGTGTTGGTCCACATATCTATGTGCTCAATTTAATAAGGGGACCTTTTCATATAGCAATATTCCTTTCATATTAAAAAATGTCAGAGCAAACTTTCAACACGCTATGTCTTATGCCTTCCGTGACATTACTAAAATTGTTGAAGTCTATTTAGTGATTTTATGGCTAAAGAAAGGAGGAGAGTGGATCACCCCAAAAATTTGATAGATGTATTTGATAGGTGTAGACCTTATAGGATTTGTTTAAATCCTCATAAGTGTATTTTTTGTGTCAAATTGGGTAGATTATTGGGTTTCATAGTAACAAAGGATGGTATTATGGTGGATCCGTTTAAGGTTGAAGCAATAGTTCACTTACCTCCCTAACATAATTTACACCATTTACAAAGAATTCAAGGGAAAGATAATTTCTTACAAAGATTCATAGAAAACTATGATAAAATCACAAAGGGTTTCATGTGATTTTTAAGGAAAGCTGTCCCATTTATATCGGATGACAATGCTTAGAATTCATTGAAAAAGTATCTAATGTCTTGTTCGTTGTTGAGTCCTCCTGATTATTTCCTTTTATATCTAGCAGCATCAAATTATATTGTAGGAATAGTTTTCGTTCAAGATAAGGACTCCCACTAAGAAAATGTAATATACTACTTAATTGAGAATCTAACAGGGCTTGAGTTGAGATATTCTCATGTTGAGAAGATGGAACTAGCTAGCATGCATGCGATACTACGAATTTGACATTATATTCTTCTTAGAAAAAATACTATTACAACATATGTCAATTTATTTCAGTATATATTGTCTCGACAAATTATTAGAGGCAAATCAAATAGGTGGATTGTTATTCTTCAAGAGTTTGATTTAGGATTTTTTTTCGCTAAATTGAAAAAATACGTGTCCTTTGTCGAGCTAATGCGGAGTTACCTAGAGAGGGTGAGGTATTAGTAGAAAGTGAATCATTTCCTTACAAACATATATTCCATCAACTTGGATGACCTTTGATATGGAAATATTTTAATTTACCTTCAAACCCATAGGGTTCCACCTCCGTCCTCTCATGAATAAATATGTAAAATCCATCATCAATCTTGAAATTATATAATTATTGGTGATACATTGTATCATCGAGGAATAAACACTATCCTTGGGCATTGTTTAGTTGATGAAGAGGCTAAAAAAAATTAAATGATTTCCATGGTAGAACATGTGGTGGTCATTTATTTGGTTTATCTATAGCCCAAAATATTTTGCATGTTGGATATTTATGGCCCTCGATTTTAAAATATTGTATTGAAGCACTCAAGAAATGTCACCCATGTCAAAATTTTAACAACAAGATGCATGAGCACCCCACTCTATTATATCTAGTTATCACCATTGGTCCTTTCACCAAGTGGGGGATATACTACACAACGTACAATCAGGCATCCAAAAGTGGCCATAAGTACAAGTCACTGTGATCGTCAACTACTTTACTAAGTGGGTCGAGGCTATTCCTACCTTTTGTTGCTATGGTGATATTGCTGCACACTTCATGTTTAACTAGGTCATTGCTCATTTCGGTATTCATAGGGATATTGTGACAGATAATAGTAGTCACTTTCAAAACAAAATTATTTTTGGGAAATTATTAAATCCAATCATAGCTTAGGATAAAATATTTAAATGTTATTTATTTAATTCCTACTGGCCACTAGCTGGATAGTTGGCATCCACTTGAACCTTAAAGTCAACACTTGCCATATATACTCGAGGAATGCTCTAATTCAGATTCTGGATTGATCTTGACCATGTTATTGACTCCTAGAAATAGTAACTGCACTTTCCTATAGATTCTGCCTTATTTTTCTTTTATCCAGCTTTTATATGGATAAGGTAAAGTTAGTTAACTAGGAAACTGGTATCTTTTGTTTCCAACCCATCCTCCATGATTTTCTCTCCATTTTCCAGGATTATCAATTTTATCTGTCACTCTTGACAACTCACTCATTCTTTTTCTAATTCATGATATCCTTGGCTGATTTGGGAAGTGCTTTAGCCACCTATGGGGGTTTATCATATTAGTAAGTCTACCTTTCGGAGCTTTATGAGTTGTCTCCATACAAATCAATTTTACCTATGAGGGATGTACTATTTATGTACACTATTATTCATCATTATTCAATGGAAGGATACACTCAAATATTCATCTCTTCATTCATGCGATTCAGTCTTTTTTCTTCTCTCTATTTTTCCTGTGTATGCTTGTGAAAATTATCTTAGTAGCAATATCTATTTCCTGTGCTTCTTCTTAGCATATTTACTCATAGATTTGGAGCTATTATTTCTACATGGTATCAGAGCACAAGTTTGCTCAAATTCTATAGAGTTGAGGAGCACATCCAATCTCCTATCCCTCTCTGAAGAAGAGATTGATCTAAGATTAAAATATTTTCTCCTAGTTTTTCTTTTGCAGGTTGCTGAGAGTATCTCCTAGATAATATCAAAAAAATCAATATGGATTCAAAATTTCCTCTACTATCTCCTTTAAACTATGTCCTGGAATCCCAAGATGAGCGCAACTTGAAGTGGTAATGTGTCACAGCCATGTCGGCAACGAAGGTTGGGTTCCTCACCACTTGGACGAAATGCCTGTTGGACCAAACGGAGGTGGGCATTTGGTCAAGAAAATGGCTAAGTGTTGGGCTTCGTGGCGGTCATGGGAACCATTCAGTAGCTTGGTGGGTTGTTAGGTGGGGGCGTTGGTCAAACGACGCCCACGTTTTCCAAGTGCGTTAAGTTGGCCAAGAGCACTAAGTGGGCCAAGAAGTGTGATAAGTGTGCTAAACGTGCAAAAGTTGCTAAGTGGGCCGATGACTAAAGGGTCCACATGATAATGCGGCTAAGTGTATAAAAGGATAATGGAGGAAACCAAAAGTAAGAAAGTGGGAGGTGGCAAAGAGAGATTCACTTTGGAGTAGCTCTCCCTTAGGGGAGGCACTCTACGTTCATTGGGAGCATCCATAGGAGCGCTCACCAGGAGCGTCCACAAGAGCGCTCAACTGGAGTGCTTGCAGGAGCGCTCACTGGGAGAATTCTTAGGAACGCTCACCAAGAGCACCCACAGGAGCACTCAGGAGTGCCCAACTTTAGTGCTCGGTAAGGAGGAGTGCTTGAAAAAGTTTAGTTCTCAACAAGAGCATCGGCTCAGTGCTCAGCAAGGTTTCCAGGAGGCAGGTTTTGACGTGCGCTTCCGTAAACGACGTATTCGGTAGACGGCCTTGGAAGATGGAGATGATGTGCGCTCATGAGAGGTTCATTTTGGCAGTTGGTCAAGGAGTTTGGCAGAAGCATCAAGGTTCGCTTAGAAAGGAGTTCTGTGGGAAGGTGGCTTCGATGAAAGTGTTTTCCAAGTAGCATGATTCATTTCCATAGAGCATTTGGAAGGCAACACTCAGTTACACATGAAGTGCATTTTTGGAAAGTGTTGGTGGAAGGCGCTAAGAGGTGTGTTTTTGGTAAGTGCTGATAGAAGGCCCAGCAGAGGTGCGATTTTGGCAAGGGTTGACGAAGCACTCAGGAGAGGTGCATTTCGGCATGTGCTAATGGAGGGCTTGGCTAGGTGCATTTTGGCAAGTGTTGATGGAGATCTCAGTAAGGTGCATTTTGGTAGGCGTTGACGGAGCACTCGGCAAGGTGCATTTCAACAAGTATTCATATACATTCAGATATGCGTCCAAAGGTGCGTTCTGGGGAACCGCTCCAAACTAGTGTGCCCAAGATGGCACGTTCCAGTTGAGCATCCATGGAGGGGTGTTTAGTGATGCGTTCAGAGGTGCATCTGTAGGGAGGCAATCTGTAGTACGTTTCCATATGAGATGGTGATGGAAATTTTAAATGGATGGAGTAGAGGCTCATGGAAGAGTCTTCTAGGTGTTTGGAAAAATGCATAAGTCAGAGGGGTGCAACATCGTTGAGTATTCTTGAGAAGATCCGCAAGTGGTGGCAGATCTTGGAGGAGTCATTCTGGGAGTAGCATTAGTAGTAGAGGCATCGATGATAGGTGTGTTCCACATCTTAGTAGTTAGCCAAAGTTACTAAGTCATAGTGCAGTGAGTAGGTTGACTTCAGCAAGTCAAATGGTAGCTTGGCAAGGTGGCTCGGCAAAGAAGTTCGGCGGCAACATTGGATGCAGCGACAGAGAAACAAAGTGAGATACAACAGGTTGTGTTAGATGGATGGATGCAGCTTGTGGATGAGGCTTGGCATGGTCTTAGCGAGGAGCGAATGGGTGGATACGATGGTGACAGCTAGATGAATTTGGTTGTATCACGTGAGCATAGCCGATTTTGGATAGATCTCAGATGAGTTGTCAGTTTTTGGCACCATTCGTTGTTGTAGCAAGTCTTATCATATTTTATACATGGGTATTAGGCTCCATCAGATTCAGGGTGGGCCTCCCACATACATTTATGTATTTTTTGTATTTGGATTACTGTATTGTAGGAAGTGCATTATTGTAAAAATAACTAATTATGGAGATGAATGTTAGCAAAAGTATTTCTGCAGGTTTGGGGTTAGGCGTAGTCCACTGGAGTGCACTCAGGATGGCCATGCCCCTGAGATGCTTCCAGGTAGTGCCACACACCACAATGGACCCTATAAAAAGGTGTCGCGGTTGTGGTTGTGAGACAATGTCTCTTTGAAGTCTCCATTGGTGCATTAAGAGATCCTAGGTCTTATGAAGAGAAGATTGACTGGCTGAATACTTGTGATAGAGCTTATGGAATTATGTGTTTGGGAATGTCTCCAAATATACATCATGTCATATATTCGATCGAATATCCATTTGAGCTTTGGAACAATTTGTACAAAGCTTTTGGTATGCAAGAAGTAGAAGATGAAGCATGGAGCGAACCCAACATCTCTTCATGTACTCTCTCTCAAGATGTCTTGTCCTCTACATTCTCTGATAAAGTTATTTATGATGAATAATTTTCTCATACAGTTCATGTTTTTGCTACCATATTGTTAGAATAATAAACCCATAGTTACCTACCTTAGACATTAATTTTAATTATTTTTGTCTTATTACCTAGTTTCCTAGATTCCATTCTATGCTAGTTGCCTTCTACAAGTCCTAGAAGTCAACACATGCTAAAACTGAGTCATGGAGCACTTGGGAAACATCCTAAAAACCAAATTTAGTATGTATTCTTTATTCCAAGTCCTCCAAAGTGCATATCTACTTTTTCTGAAAAGCTGTCTTGTTTTATTCTGATTTAAGGCAAAAGGAAAAGCTAGACTAGGTGTAGTTGACTTGTTTTTTTCCCACATCATCCTCCTTGATTTTATCCAAATAAAAGCATGTATGAGTTGTATTTCCATCCCTCTTTATCTTTCCCACTTGATGTAGCAAATTTGTGAGCATCTTCATAGATTTGGAAACTGCTTTATGCACCTATGGGGGATTTGACTAGATTTAGTAAGCCTACTTTGACTATTTAGAATGGAATATTTATGCATTTGATTCTCTCATGTAATGATATATTGTAGCAGCCTATTACTTCACAAGGTTTTATATTGTACACTTATTTAATATAGATCAGTGTTATGCTCCAATTTCAGTCTCCTTTGGTGTGAATTTTGCATGTTTGATTAGCAATTTTGTGAGTGTAATTGTTCTATATCTTGGGTTCAATTTCCACATGGTATCAAAGCCTTTGTATATCAATTTATCTCCTTCCTTATTTCTATTTCAGGTTTGACATCTTGACTGGGAGCGCATTCTGCTGACTAGAGGGCACAATTTCTGAGCTATGGACCAATCTTAGAAGATCATCTTGACTCCATTCAATTTATTTCAGTGGAAAGCTAAGATGGAGATATTGTTGAGAGATAAAGGTCTCTACAAGGTAACTATGGAAATAGAGGGATATCCCAATGCAACTGTAGAGAAAATTAAATGGTACAACAGGAGGGATGAGGCCTGTGGTGTTTTGTGTCTGAGCATTTCAAGAGACCTCCTCTTCCATCTTGATGGATTGACATCACCTAATGAAGTGTGGGAGAAGATAGAAGAGATTTTTGGAAAGACAGATGAGATGAGAGGACATCAAATAGAGAATGAGTTGATCTTCTTGAGTCCCAGTAGCTTTGAATCATTGCAACTCTACTTTTCCAAGTTTAAGGCCCTTGTTTTGCAGTTGAAACACTGTGGGATCGAAAAGAAGGAAGAGAAACTAGTTTTGGCCATACTTTCTAAGCTTGGTCCTGACTATTCAGTGTTTGTTTCAACCTTCCATGCCACCAAGTTGACAACTCAAGCCTAGAATATGCCTAAGCTTGCAGAGTTCATGGAATCCCTCACATAGGAGCAAGATAAGTTGGTGATGATGGCCACCATCAAACCTTCCAAATACCAAGCTTTGGTTCCTGGAGATTCAAAGGTGGATTAAAAAAGAAAGAAAAAAAATAAAAATCCACCTGAGAAAAAGAGAGACAAGAACAAGTCTCAAGAGGAGCCCCAAGGTTCCAAGAAGAACTCCCAGAAGAAGAATAACAAAGGAAAAATGAGCAAGTGCGCATACTGCAGTAAGAGCTATCATCCTGAGAGCTCTTGTATGAAAAAGAAAATTCACATGTTGACCCAAATCCTGGAGAAGAATAACATCTCACTTCCTAATTGCTCAAAGAAGAGGGAAGGAGGATCAAATTCATAGGACAGAGAGAGAGTACATGCCTTGGTTGCTGGCACATCAAGCTCACCTAGCTTCATCATAGACTCTGGAGCTTCTAGACATATGGTTTCGACAAAAGACATATTCTACTCTATTGACATGTCGAAAGGTCCACCAATAGTTTTGGGAGATGACTCTCTCACTGACAGTTTGGGGAAGGGAAGGATTGATCTTGACCATGGTAAGTTCAATAATGTATTGTATGTTCCAGGTCTTGCCTCTAATCTCTTGTTAGTGTATCAGATGACTCATAATGGGTCTCCAAAGAAGTTAATATTCTCCCCTGATGATGTTGAAATCACTAAGATTTAGAATGGTAAATTCATAGCAAAAGGTGTTGTAGATCACACTTCGAAGGTATACAAGTTTTCCCATTTTCTACCCTACTCAAACCCCTCCGCTCTTCTGATTCATGCTAATGAAGCAAGAAATATTTGGCATGAAATATTTGGCCATCTTAACTACAAGTATCTTTCTGACTTGAGTGAAAATGATATGGTCATAGGGTTACCAAATATCAAGTTTTCTAATGGATTCTATCAAGGTTGTATCCTAGGAAAACACCCAGAGCACAAGTATGAGAAAGCTAGTCATGAGAGAACCTCTAAACCTCTTGAGCTGATCCACAATGACATTGCCGGTCCATTCTCTCATATTTCCAAGATTCAAGACAAATATGCACTGGCCTTCATAGATGGATTTTCTAGGTATTGTTGGATTTACTTCCTAAAGCATAAGTCTGAAGTTTTTGACCTCTTCAAAGTCTTTAGAGCCTTGGTTGAAAACCAGTCTGGGAGGAAACTCAAGATCCTCAGATCTAACAATGGTGGTGAGTATGTCAAGTCTGAGTTCATTCAGTATTGTAAATATGTAGTTATTCAGATGCAGCATTCAATCCCTTACACACCACAACAAAATGGTGTTGCTGAGAGAAAGAACATATCACTGAAGGAGATGGCAACCTGCATGATGGAGGCTAAGACTTTGCCACCAAAGTTTTGAGCTGAGGCTATAAAATATGCATCGTACATATAGAATAGGGTGCCTCATAAGCATCTTTATGGTATGAATCCTTTAGAATCTTGGAGTGGGAACAAGACATATGTGACCCATTTCAGGATTTTTGGCTCAAAGGATTGGGCTAGAATTCCAACTGAAAAGAGGAAGGCTTTGCAGCCCCAAAGGCAAGAGTTCCTATTTGTTTGGTATTCTAAATATTCAAAAGGGTACAAGCTAATCAACTTGAGAACTAACAAATATTTTATTGAAAGAAGTGTGCAGTTCCAAGAAGAGGATTTAGTAGCAGTTGAAGTTGGAGAGTCTTCTTCCCCACCAAATCCATTGATTGTAAGTGGAGAGACTAATGAGTTTGCTGATTCTGATATGTATGATAATTATTATTTGATTTCAGATCCTAGTAGTCCTACAACACCAAAATGGGCAGAAAATACCATTCATGTAGCTGGGGAACTAGCTAGAAGTCCTAGTGACACTAGGAGGACTAGATCTCAATTTGAGAGTGCCCTTTGGGTGAAAGATCCTCTATTTTCTGAGAAGTGCTATCTGATGGTTGAATCAGATCCACAGACATATGAAGATGCAGTAGATGATCCAATATGGAAAAAAACCATGAAATAATAATTCAGCTCGCTCCAGAAGAACAACATTTGGGAACTGGTTGATCTTCCCCAAGGGAGGAAGTTAGTTCAATGCAAGTGGGTTTTCAAGACTAATTTTGTTACTGATGGTTCACCTTTGAAATATAAGGCAATATTGGTAGGCAAGGGATACTCACAACTACATGGTATTGACTACATTGAAACCTTTTCACCATTGGCAAAGATGGACTCCATAAGGATAGCTCTAGCCATTGCAGCTTCGAAGTAGTGGGAGGTACATCACATGGATGTGAAGTGTGCTTTCCTAAATGGAGATCTCACTCAAGATATTTACATGCAAAAACCTGAAGGGTTTGTTTCTAATCCATATTTAGTGTGCAGGTTAAAGAAATCATTGTATGGGCTCAAGTAATCCCCCAGGGCTTGGTATGCCAAGATTGATGTCTTTTTGCTATCACTGAGTTTTGTTCGATGAAAGTCTGATCCTAATGTCTATTTGAAGCTGATTCATGGTTATTTTATGATTATTGTCTTGTATGTGTTTGACCTTCTGATTACAGGAAGTTCAAAGAAAGAGATTGCCTCCTTGAAGGATGCAATGAACCATGGATTTTCTATGACAGATTTGAGATTGTTGAGCCAATTCTTGGGTCTCGAAATTGCTCAATTCTAACATGGAATCAAAGTACATCAGTCCAAGTATGCTTTAGATTTGCTGAACAAGTTCAACATGAATTATTGCAATCTAAGCAAGACTCCCTTCCTTTCAGGAGTTAAGCTTGAAGAAGCAAGTTCTTCTCCTATGGTAAATAATACACTGTATAGGTAGTTGATTGGATGATTTCTTTATCTTACACACACTTGACCTGATCTAACTTAGGTAGTTATTGTGCGTTTGAGATACATGGATCAGCATCATGAGATCCACTGGAGAGCAGCCAAAAGGATCCTAAACTTTGTTCAAGGAAGAAGAACTCATGGGATCTTATACAAAGAAAAATCTGATCTTGATTTGATTGGGTTTACTGACAGTGATTGGGCAGGTGACAACACAGATTGAAAGTCTACATCAAGATATGTGTTCATGCTTGCAGAGGACCAATCAGCTAGTAAAGCAAGAAGCAAAGTACCATAGCACTCTCATCTACAGAAGTAGAGCATAGAGGAGTTGTAAATGCAACAACTCAATGTTTGTGGTTGCGGGGATACTTGGAGAATGTGGTTTCAAATCAGAGTTTTCAACTATTATCTACTATGATAATCAGAGCACAATTCAAATATGCAATGATTTAGTTCAAAGATAGCAAACCAAGCACATTGAGATTCATATGCATTACATCAGACAGCTTTTGCATGTTGGTACCATTGATTTGAATTTCTCCTCCTTCAATCAAGAAGCAAATATTTAAGAGCCATATTTTTTTGTATCTCTTGAAGTTGAAGGTATTGATTCATCATCTTATGATGTTGATGATGAAAAAGAAGCGACATATGGATATTCTATTGATATTGATGATGATTATCCATTAACCCATTCAGTGTTCTTTATTGATTCTATCTTATATTCTAAGATCTATGTGCCATATCTTTCACACTTTGTGCATACCTCTCTCATTGATGGTGCGCAACCTAGTGTCTTTATGGATTTTTTATTAGCCAAATAAAGTATTATGTGTGCCATATCACTTAATATACTTGATATCATGTTCTTATGCATATCCTCCTTTCCTATTGGCATCAATACTTAGAGCCTCCTTGAATATTTTGAACATCTCCTTCTTTCGTCCTTTTCTACTATAGAGGATTCATTACCTGTGTATTCCCATGAATCTATTGATATGATTATATGTGATCTCTTGGATTATTTAGAGGCATGTTTTCAAGATGATATGCATGTCATGAAAAAATTCATACCACCATCCATACCATCTACCATACCTCTGAATAATTGTAAGACTATACAAATCCCAAGTTCACTAGTTGATTCATCATTGGTCTATTATGTAGTGTTACTAATATTACATGGTTTGAATTATTTCCTATATTGTTACGGAGAGAAATTCCTATGGCTTGGGGTACCACGACAGACAGCTTGACTCCAGAAATCAATCCTTTCCCATATGCAAGAGAAACCAAATATCTAACACTAAAGGATCTCGATTCATACCTTATTCTGGACGGTTGATGTAGATCCCCGTTGAGCTTTCCAACTCTAGCTTGAATTGATAAATTGCTTCCTCAACATTCAATAAAAATGACAAGCATGCTATATATAATCATTTTAGATCTACTCTAGCATATATAATCAATAACATATAAGCATTTTAAATCATCCATGGATCAAATATTCATTCATATACACATTATTGGACAAGAAAATATATTTCTATTAATATAAAATCAAAGATTACAATGACTACAACCTCTGTCGGCACGTCTATGAATCGGAGAAACTGAGTCCCCCACTTGGGCCTCCACCACTTCAATCCTCCATCTCTCGATAGCAAGCTCACAAGCAAAGGGAAAGCTTGGGAAGAATACAAAAGTGCTCCAAGGGACAAAGGGATGCAGACTCAAGCACAAGTTCCGACAACAATGGACTATAGTTCTCTTGCTCTCAATTCCTCATGCCTTCAATGTATCCAAAGGGTTACTTATGTATCTCTTCAATGGGGTAATTAAAGGTTGAATCCGAGTGATCTCAAGGCATAGGGAAGGTCAGGAGACAAGTGAGTCGGATCCACATCAAGGAAAACTCCAAAATAATTTGGCCTTTTGCACACATCTCGATGTACGCGGTTTTAGGGGTCAAACCCGCGTATATACGCGAGAAAGGGTTTAAAAGTCACATATAGCACATTTTGCATGTTTTTAGGGATGATGTTGGAAACATCAAAGGAACAAAAATGGTCCATGGGGTCTAAGGAGTCTGCAAAGGGACAGGGAAGGCCATAAAAATATGATTCACCATGTGTGGTAAAATCAGCTATAACATATGCCCCCTAATGTGTGAGGTCAGAGGGGTCATACAATGGCTGAAATACATTATAAGTCCATCCCAGAAGTGAAGTGATGAAGAACCTAGTGGAAGAACCAGCCATCCAATCAGCACTATACAATGATACAACTCTGCACATAATTGCAAATACATATAGCAGTCCCGGCTACATAAGAGTACAATGGCCATGAATAGGCATGATACAATATGGCATATGTAGTCATCGCCACGTACAATATAAATAGATCAGAATATCCATGATGAAGATATACATGGGATCGTGATCTCCATGAAAGCTGAAGATATATAATGGATCAAGATCTCCATAATGGCTGGAAATGTCTAACATATACTGGAATCAAGTCACGAGAGCTGGAATCTCATGAACATTGGCACAATCAAGGAGGTAGCATATAAGAGATGCCACCAGTCTGGAAGGTCTTCTACACAAACCGCTACGAGTACATGTCCTGCTATGTGAATAGAGGTGTCAAGGTCGAACATAGTAGTCCATCGTTTGATTATCGGTCATTGATGTATATCGTTAACAGACGCAAGATCACCCACCTATAATGAAAATGGGAATCAAGGTACTAGAGTGCAAACTAACAAGTGTGAATAAATGTGTTGAGGTCGAACAATTGAGAGAATCCATCGATCAAGGGACATTGATGTATTCCCAAAAAACTGTTGATGGCGAGAGAACCTGCCACTGATGACTACAAGTCTCAAGGCACTCAAAAATTACTCTAGATTCCTATCTCGGAGTAAATGATATGAAGTCGATGGGATGAAATCCGCTGGAAGGAGGGAATTAAGGAATCCCTCATCATCCAACATGAGGTACTCAACAAAGTTGTATAATGTGGAAGGACTCGATCATAAGATGCATGAACCAGTAACTGTATCGGGAATGGCTGACATGCAAAGTCAAGATAACTGCGAAATGGCCGACTCAGGTTTCAACTTCCTTCGAACAAGAGCATAAAGGCGAATGGTGACTGAATGTAGGTAGCATAGACTCGATATGAAAAACTAGGACATCTCTGTGACACAGGAGGCATCGACAGAGGCTCCATAGGGACTAGAGGATTAACCAGTCGGTGAAGATAAACTTAGAGAAATGAGTACAGCTCCTAAAGTCAAACTATTAACCCAACCAACGGATGTGATATACAGTGCTCTGTTCAAAGGTGACACGACTCGACTGCTGCCAAAGATAACATCTTTTCTTGTTTGACTTTTTGGTTTTTTAATTTTTTGGAATTTTTCAAATATTTGAAAAGCTTGAAAAAGAATAAAAGTGCTTTATAGTTACAAACTAGGAGGAGACAAGTGTCAAGGGAAAAACAAACTAGTTCCAATCAGTGGAACATACCTATGCTTAATACAAGGATACATGTGTAGGATAGCGACACTCGGGGGAAAGTCCCCTCTCGGTAAAAATAGGGAATCAAGCTGCAAAGAATATACAAAATGGCTCTACATGGCTAGACATGAGACAAGCTTGAGATATATGGCTGATACTCAAAGTCAGGGAAGCCGGCATAAGGCTCAATGAGGCAGGAAAAGCTCATGATAATGCAATTACAACTTGATATAAGGGAGTCCTGGGGAAAAAGGCCAGCAAAAATATCAAGAGGAGTATGAGGCTCTTACGCAAAGTCATGGCGATACTATACAAAGGACTCCCGGACCTAAGAGAGGACTCACAGCATGGGTACCAAATACAAAGGGGAGCTAACTAGGACACCCATGTATAGGAAAGATCTACCATTCACATAGTCCCACTTCTAACAACAGCATGAAGGTTCTATGATACCATGGAATGGGTTCATACCTAAGGTTAAAATGAAACAGTAATAAGGTCATGCAAAATGCAAGCAGATGTGAAATCCTAACCTATATGCCAGTTTAGACATGATACCTGTGATAGGAACGAACAAATCGAAACCTCGGAGAGAGTGTAAAAAAATTGGACCCTACATGACAACCATATTAGTCCAAAACAACCCAAAATAGTCAATAAAGAAATCAAACTATAGGATATAGGGAGGAATGATCATGACAACTAAACCCAAAGGAAACAATGCGGTGAATGATGGGACATAAAAGGGAATGGAAAGTGTAGACCCAACGTTCACGTATCCACTACCACCCCTGCGAGGATGACCACTGGTGTAAAGACCGAGTGAAGGGAATAAAAATCCTCCACAAATGGAGTAGAGGATGGAATATGACCATTCCCAAATCTATGAGCACGGTAAGCGGTTGTGATGCCCCCAAGTCTAACACCAGGTTCCGTACTAGGACCAAGGACGGGTGATAGGATACCAGGCATGCCGAAAATAAAAGGACCCTAACTCAAGAGAGAATAAATATACTCAAGTAACCATGATACGAAAGGCCAACTAATGCACATAGAGCACACTCCTAAGAAAATCTACAACCAAAATACAAGGAAACCAAGGGGAGGATATGTGAGCTCCCAAATGCAGCAGGTATGTCTCGCCTAGGAGAGGCTCGAAACTCACATACACTACAAGCAGAGGTATGTAACCAATTATAGTGGCCCTCAACTTCAACTCATAAAGCAACTATGTTGTCTGACCTCTACCTATCCAGAACACTCATAGAATAACCTCTGCAAGTACCCTCTGTGATACCTAGGGAAGACAACTAAGGTCACCTCAATATAACCAATGCTCAGGCAGACAGTCATAGACGCGATCGACCATATGGGTAGGGTAGAAAATCTTGAAACTCTCGAAAGAGCCCGCAAATACAAATACAATCATGGAAATATCTCCGGTGCTACTCAGTTACAACCAGGGGTCATCCCAATCATAACCACGCACACTGCCTTGTGCTTAACTCCCTTGTAAGAGGAGGATCCTGAGAAACACTAATTATACCAAGGAATTTCACACTCTCACCTAGACAGACACATACATGTTGTTGTTTAGTGGTTTTGGAGAATTTACTCACAATGAACTATTCCAAGACCCTAAAACCTAATCTTGTTGGTGTACCTTATAAAAGAAAATAGTGTAATCCATTTTAATTAAGTGTTGATTTTATTTGGCTGTAATTACTCAAAGGGAAATGGTCGTGCAACTAATGAATTTATGACTCAACAGTGAAGTAAATATGCACACCATAACAAACAATGCTAAGTGCAATCTTTGTCAAATGAAAAATAGGGTATGCTACTACATGAGATGCATAAATATTTATTCCTTTATGAATGTCAATGCAATCCTTCCTATATGAAAGCCTAAATAAAACTCTCATCCAAGCAATCCAATGCGAGTACCTCCTCAAATCCATATGCAAAAAATGCAACTACCTTGTATTTTTTGATATAAAAGAATGAAAAATGCATTAAAAGTCATCTAAAACTCTCAGTCTCTACAGCAAGTATAAAACACAAGCCCAACAAGACACCGAGACAAAAGAGAGTAATGCACTAATGGAAAAACAAAAAGGATAAATGACTAAAACTACTTTCAAAGAAAAATCAATGGAAAAGAGGTCTCTAGTCACAAAAGAAGCATCCAACAGACAACATCAGACCCAAGGAAGACCCAACCACACTCACAACCCACCCAACAACTTCCCACAACATCAAACTCACCAAAAGGGAAGATGTACGTGATTGTTTAAAGAACAGCTACTTATATATGCAACTTTTGGCAAAAAAGTTGCATGTATACACAGATTTTGGCCAAAAACCTGCCTGTATACACGACTTTTGGCCAAAAATTTGCGTATGTACGTGACTTTTAACCAAAAAACATGCATATACAGAGAAGACATTGGTAAAAAGCAGGCCCAAGTTCAAACCAATAAAGGGGAGTGTCAATGGATGAACATACTATAAAATGCAACACATAAACAAGGAGAAACAAAGAGCAAGTCAAGAATATCAAGCACATTGTGCCCCTAAGCCCCAAAGAAAAACAAGGAACATCCCCAACGGAGTCACCAATTCTGTTACAGAGAGAAATTCCTATGGATTTAGGTACCACAACAGATAGCTTGACTCTAGAAATCAATCCTTTCCTATATGCAAGAGAAACCAAATATCTAACACTAAAGGATCTTGATTCATACCTTATTCTGGACGGTTGAAGTAGATCCCCGTTGAGCTTTCCAACTCCAGCTTGAATTGATAAATTGCTTCCTGAACATTCAATAAACAAAACAAGCATGCTATATATAATCGTGTTAGATCTACTATAGCATATATAATCAATAACATATAAGCATTTGAAATCATCCATGGATCAAATATTCATTCAAATACACATTATTAGACAGGAAAAGATATTTCTATTAATATAAAATCAAATATTACAATGACTACAACCTCTGTCGGCACGTCTGCGAATCGGAGAAACTGAGTCCCCCACTTGGGCCTCCACCACTTCAATCCTCCATCTCTCGATAGCAAGCTCACAAGCAAAGGGCAAGCTTGGGAAGAACACAAAAGTGCTCCAAGGGACAAAGGGATGCTGACTTAAGCACAAGTTTCGGCAACAATGGACTATAGTTCTCTTGCTCTCAATTCCTCATGCCTTCAATGTATCCAAAGGGTTACTTATATAGCTCTTCAATGGGGTAATGAAAGGTCGAATCTGAGCGATCTCAAGGCATAGGGAAGGCCAAGAGACAAGTGAGTTGGATCCACATCAAGGAAAACTCCAAAAGAATTTGGCCTTTTGCACACATCCCGATGTATGCGGTTATAGGGGTCAAACCCGCGTATATACGCGAGAAAGGGTTTAAAAGTTGTGTATAGAAAATTTTGCATGTTTTTAGGGATGATATTGGAAACATCAAAGGAACAAAAATGGTCCATGGGGTCTAAGGAGTCTGTAGAGGGACAGGGAAGGCCATAAAAATGTGATTCACCATGTGTGGTAAAATCAGCTATAACATATATTTCAGTGGTTGGTTATCCATGACATTATTCATATTTGGACTGATATTAAACATGTTTGGATCAGTTCTAAGAACTTATGGTTCAAATCTCAAGTCCATCCATCATTCGTATTTTCAGACCTATCATTTTTCCCCAGTTGCTTAAAGTTTTCCTAGTCTAGCCCTATATCCTCACGGAATCACTGAAGCCTTTGTCTTTGTTGTTCCATATTCTAATGTTTCTGATATATCAGAGTTTTATCAGCCTCATATCATATCTGGGAAGGTTCTACATCAGATTGGAAGAATGACATGTGATTCACATCATAATTTTGCAGCTATTCAGGTAATTGAGTGTGTAACAAATTGTCTTAATTTTTGTACTATTTAGGAAGGAGTATGTACATATCTCTTTTCCATTTCATATTTTATTTGCAGATCAAAGTTTTTCAACAAAAATAAGCATTCAGATAATGCTTCTACTTCATCAGATGATGGGATACCAGGAGTCTCTCCTCTTTCTTCTTGCAGATTCTAGACTCTAGCGCATGATCATGGAGTCTACAAGCCTCTTCATCAAGTATTTCACCAGAAGCAGTTCATTTAGCTCATTGAAGTGAAGTTAAAGATATGTTGAAGACATATTTTTCAAATTTTTTGCCTTGTCCTTTATTGAGGGAGGATCTTTCCCTATGTGGTTTTGTCTCTTTCCTTAGCTTTTTGGACATAATAATTGTTAAAGGGTGACCGTAACCTCATTGTTGGGCCCTATATACACCTATATTTTTGACATACCATCATAAAGTCATAATTAAATGGGGGTGTTGGGATATTATTAAACCCACTCATAACTTAGGATAAAATATTTAATCATTATTTGATTAAATTCCTACCCACTAGCTAGATAGTTGGCATATACTTGCACCTTAAAGTGAACACTTGCTATATATACCCCAGGAATGCTTTGATTTTGATTCTGGGTTGATCTTGACTACTTTATTGATTCTCAGAATTAGTAACTGTGTTTTCCTGCAGATTCTTCCTTATTCTGCTTTTATCCAACTTTTATGTGGATAAGGTAAAGCTAGTTAACTAGGAACTGACATCTTTTGTTGTCAACATGTAATACCCCGGTTTTGACCCCGTTTGCATTTAAATAAAATGATGTAAATAATCATGGTTTGGAGCTAGGAAAAATACCCACCATTGATTTAGTGTTTATGTTTCAGAAATTATGGTTGAGCCGATGGTATTTTATGCTAGCTATACCTTAAAAAGCTAGACATCATGTTATCACTCCAGGAAATTCCTCTAGGTTGTAGCTCGAGGATGCCTAGTAACTTAAAGTGTTTTTAGGGTTTTCTGATATGGATCAAGTCAGGTGACCTATATAAGCTTCCACTCTCAAGACATGCATGAAAATCACTCAATTCCAAGGTTTTTAGTTACAACTGTTCAGAAGTTGACAATAAGGTGCAGGGATGGAGAACTCATCAGGCTGGAAGATTTACATACAAAATAGATGCATATAAATGGATAAATCATGATAAGGATGGTACTTATAAATGAAATCACATTAACACACCAATAGGATGACAGCTATTAGTTATTAATAAACTTGAAAGTAACCTAAATACACATTCAGGCATAAGTACATTAAAGACAGAGATGGAGGCTGAACAAATCATAACAAAAGAGCTTATATTCAAGAATGAGAAAAATGAGAAGCTTGACAATAGTATAGGTTTATAAATCCCTGAAGTAGAACCTTTTTTATAAAATTAGTCTTAGGCTTTATAGTCTTTTACAAAATATACATATCCTAAAACTTGGATCTATTTTTTACTAAAATAAACAAAAGTAACAGTTTTTGCAAATTAGGGTTTGAAACCCTACCTAACTACTTGTCTAACTAGAACGACAATTTAGTCCACTAAATGAACATTTAAATAACTGAAGTAACTGCTGATGATTACTGCTACTGGTCCTCTTCCAGTTAAGCCACTGATTTCTCTTTGACAGTTAGGGTTGGTGGCCTTTTGTGCTGTTATGTCATAGTAGACCTTAAACAGACCCCTTTCTGATGCTTCCCTCAGTGTCTCTCATCTTTATATCATGTCCCTGAACCATCTATAGTTCCCCAAAAATAGTCTTGTTTGCCAAAACTTGCTTTTAAACCTATGTCCGCTTTCGATGGTTAAGAGGCCAGTCTATCAGAACCGTTAGCTGTCGAAAGTGGCGCTTTTGGTGGCTAATGAACTGCCCCAGTGTCCGCCTAAGCCACCAAAATCCCTATTTTTGCAAAAATTATTAGGTTTTCTTCAAAAATGTCTTTTTAGGCTTGTTTTCTCATCTTTCCTCTTCTACAGGCTTCGTGATAGGAGTGTTAATAGCACCTTGGCTAGCTTTAGGAGGCTAGAGACTAACTGTTGCTTCATCTAGGGTTTCTAAGGTAGGATGTCTGCTAGGGTTTGCTTTGGCTTCCTTCAGTTGCAGCCTTTGGAGCCTAACCATCCTATATAATATAGTATTGTCCTTCAGGTACCTTGTGTTCAGCCTTTTCAAGAAAATGTATCTTTCTCTCTGCTCCAGGTAGGACTTGTGCAGTAACTTGTTTCTGCTGGTCAATATTTCATTATTTCTCTTTAGTTCTCTTTCCAAAACCTCCATTTCATAAACCTGCCTCAATAGCTAATTAATCTTTTGAAATTTAGGCTTCCTGGAGGAGGCCCTTTCTGCTGGTTCCTCTTGCTCCTGTGGTGTGGGGGATGGCAATGCTTCAGACACTGGTACAATTTTCAGAGCTAGGGCTGCATCCTCTTCTTTCTCTTTCTCAGAATCTGAATAGGGTAGATTTAAGATATTATCATGGTGTGCTTCTGCCTCCTAACCCTTCTCATTGAAGTCCAAGTTCATTTTTGCCTTCTTGGTCTTGGAAGAGGAGGGAGGCTGTTCTGTTGCTACTGCTTAGGAAATGGCCCTCCTTCTTCTCCCACTCCTTGGTGTGCTGGACTTCTTGGCAGAAGACTTCCCTTTCTCCTCTGGCTGAAGGCCTGTCTCAAATCCATTCCAGAACAAAAAATAAGGCCAAGCCATATTTCTTCTCTTCAACAACTCTTGTACCAATAGCTGGATAAGAACGTGGTGGGATAGCCTACCAGTAATCTTGGATGGCTGGGCTTTAACTTGATGTGCCATCTTCCCTAGACTTCTGTGTAAATAAAAGGGTAGATTGAGAGGGCTTTTACCTATGAAGTGATTCATGATCTTGAAATGGTAGATCATTGCTCTGTTATATCTCCCTTCATAGGTTAAGTAGACCACAATGGCCTTCAGCAGCTGTTGCCAATTCTCTTCTAGCCATGATGATGGCACACTCTTCTTCCATACCATTCCTCTATGCTCAAACTTTAGGTAAGACCTGAATTCCACATCTTTTGGTATGGTGGTATTGAACCATTTCTCTCCTGTGGAAGGGAGTTCTGTCACCTCAGTGATTAGAGTTTCATCTATGAGAAACTCCTCTTTTCCTATGACTGCTTTTGAACCATCGAATGAGAGGGCAAAAGCTTCAGCCACCTGCTAATGGAAGCTTTGTATTTTTTCACAGAACTTGTAGCATCCTAGCTCTTGGAAAAGTCTGCAGACCTCTGGATTTGCTTCTACATAACTGATATCACCTAGCTCCTGCTTGAGAGCTAGTACACTCCTCTTCATCTTGATGGGTGTATCTCCTGGGTACCTGCAAAACAGTTTTCAGTCTTGTATACAGTATGCTTAGCAGGCTAATCTTTCAGAGCTAGTTTTTTCTAGTGGAGAAAATGTTAATTTCAAAAATGAAATCAGATGGAGTCTCTTGGCACTGATTATGAGGTTTTTTCTGTCATTATGGAGGCTAAGATCACCAAATGATGGCAATAGCTTGATCCTATAGATCTCCTTTCCCATGTAATCATAACCTACATTAGCCAGAGTATTTGATGGGATTTTTGATGATTTTTTGGACAGGTGGAGTTAGACTGAGGGTTTCTAATTAGCTCATTCCATTGCCAATTGCATCACGACCCTTTTTACTCATTTCCCCACGCAGTCATGTAGCTCCAGATATTTCGGTGGTTAATCAAGCTCACAAATGATCATTTATCTTGCTGATGGGGTCAATGTGATGGTTTCCTAGATGTTTCCTTATTTTTCCCTTTCGGTGGTTCATAGCCTCTAGGATTTTGTCAGCTAGCTGCCAAAAAGCCGGCTTTTGGTGGCTAATGAAGTGTTGTCTTTCCTGATTAAGCCGCCAAAACTTTTACCTCGTCGTCGTGGTCAACTCCTGCTTTCGGCAGATAATGACATCAACGGAAAACATTTTTAATTGCCGAAAACCTGTCCTTTCAGTGGTTAATGAAATGCCCTAGCTTTGCCTAAACCACCGAAAGTAATTTTCACTTGATGCTTATCTTCCTACTTTCGGTGGTTAGCATACGCACTGAATATTTCTCTAATCTACTGAAATCAATCCTTTTCGGTGGCTAATGAGCTATTCCAAGTCTCATCGAAGCTACCGAATGTACTTTTCCCAATGTTGCTCGCTGCTTGCTTTCGGTGGTTAAAACCCTTCTTGTTCCTCTTTCTAATCTGCTGAAAGCAACCCTTTTCTGGAGTCTCGCCTAAGCCACTGAAAGTTTTACTTTGATTCTGCTTGCTCGGACCACTTTTGGTGGTTCATTTTTTCCCCACGTTCAACTATTTAGCTGCCGAAACATAGCTTTTCTGTGGCTAACGAGCTATAATAGGCCGAGCCTAAGCCACCGAAAGCTATAACTTTTAAAATTTTCATCCAAATAAAAAACAGAGGCTTTCAAATTTTCAGTCAAACTCATATCTTTAATTACACAAGTTCGATTCTTCCTACTATCAAAATAAATTTAGTTTGGGAGATAACATATCATATTAAATTTGAAATTTTAATTAAAAACTCACAGCCGGCTATGTCGACGCAACTAAATGAGATGGGGGCATTATTTTTTCTAAGGATGAGGGAGTGGAGGATGGGAATAATGGGCATAAATTCGAATTGGGTAGAGCACCAATTCTGGAAAAACGTTTTTAAATTTTCTTGGGCAAGAAAACACCAAAAATGACCACTTTTCCCTCATGCGGCAGCGTTTCACCTTCCCTCATGATTTGGATTGAAAAAAAAAATTTGGAAACCCAATTGGGCATTCGCGCAACAGCCAGCAAGCAAAAATGATTCTGAGTCTGAACCTTTGAGGAATTTTCTCCTGTCCAGTGATCTGGATCCTTTACATTTTGGGTTTTCCCTGTGTGTGTTGTTGCTCTTCACATTTCTCCTATTTAATAGTCATTTTCCTGAATGCGATTGCCCATAATTCGGTTTTGTGTCTCTGATTTTAAATAACCAACAAACGTTTTTGTTTTGGTAATTTGCAGCAGTTGGTCTGGCACCGACAATGTTCAAAAGTTCGTAAATTTCAGTGTGTGTATGTAATCCCTAGCATCTGCTACGTTTTGGTAAATCCCAGGACTAAGATCATTGTGTGTGCATCCATGTTTGGAATTTGAATTGATTGAAGGAATGGAAAAAGATTATAGACTTGCTTGATAAACCTAGTGTGTGAAAGAATCTCATAGAACAATTTAGAAGGCTAGTTTTCGTCTTTGCATGCCCCGAATAGCACTGGAAGGGAAGGCATGGCCTGAGGGACTGTGTAGCGAATAAGGGAATGCTTCCTTGTGTTGGGTGTGTAATTTTTTAGAAATCATGCTAGATCCAGTGTGGGTGTTTGTAGCTCTGGGGTTGAGCTCACTAGCTTAGCAGTTAGTCTTTCCACTTCCTTAGTAGCCTGATAAACCTAACTGGAAGGAAGGCTTTCCTGGTATCCTGATAAACCCATATGTTGGCTTGGTTGTGTCTCATGTGAATTTGGATAAGTGTAAACCACTGCCTGTGTAAGTCTGATAAACCCAACTGTGTTGGCTTGACTGAGTTTTATTGTATCCTTGGATAAGGGGAAAGTTTGCTAGTGTTCCTTAATCCTTGGTGAAAATCATTCCCAGCTCAGGGGTGACAGTGTTGCTGAGAGATTAAAGAGCACACTGGTCTATGGTTGGGTGGAACGTTGCAGTGACATAGATGGTTGCAGGACAAGATTCTCCAAAGATAAGTTTATTGTTTATTTAAGTTCAGCAACTGTATTTTCTTATGAATTATAATGAAATTATCATGAACATGTTGAATGCATGAATGATTTTATTCCACTGTATATATCATGTACATTTTATTATGCATCTGTGTATTTATATGATTTAAGTTCAATGGATTTTATATATGTATTATGTTCATGGGGGCTTAGACAACTCGGGTTGATAGATGATGTCACATCCTCTCCATCAAGTAAGGGTTGGGGACGTAACACAACCCATCCTCCATGATTTTATTTCCATTTTCCAGTATTAGCATGTTTATCCATCACTCTTGAAAACTCACTCATGCTTTTTCTAATTCGTGAGCTCCTTGCCTGATTTGGGAAGCGCTTTAGCCACCTATGTGGGTTTATCCTATTTGGTAAATCTACCTTTATTAGATTTATGAGTTTTCTACATACAACTCAATTTTACCTATGAGGGATGACATACTATTTATGTACACTATTATTCATCATTATTCAATGGAAGGATACACTCTAATATGCATCTCTTCATTCATGTGATTCAATCTGTTTTCTTCTCTCTATTTTTCCTGTGTATGCTTATGAGGATTACCTTAGTAGCAAGATCTATTTTATGTTCTTCTTCTTATCATCTTTGATCATAGAATTGGAGCTATTATTTATACATGGTATCAAAGCACTCTTACAATCACGTTAGATTTGGTTGAGAAACTTAGCTTTTGTCAAGTTTTATATTCTCTTTACCATCATCAAGTGAATGGATAAGTCAAAGAAATGAATAAGTATTTGATAACCATGTTTATGAGGATGATGAAAAGAAACATTAGTAATTAGAATATCATCCTATATCCATATTTATTGTCTCACCAAAATTATGTGAAGAATACAATAGGGTTTACTCTGTTTCATATTGTGCATGGAGTTTAAATAATGTTACCTATAGAGTGTGAGATTTTGTTAACAATAAAATTAACACCCTTGAGAGTGTTGGTCTAAAAACATATTTCTATTTCCCCCACAACATGAAGATCAGAATTTTGAAGCAATTGAGAGCTTCAATATGTCATTTGACCATTGCTTCCACAAAGGAAGAAATGTTTGAAGACAAAGGTGGCTCTAAAGAGGCCAATTACATGACCACTTGAGGGCCAAAACCCAGTTCCTATAACTCATACAATGGGAAAATTACCTAACATGGGTATTAATTGTCATGGAAATACTAAAAATCAAGTTTGATGCCTAAAAAAATACATAAAGAGATATTTTTGAAGAAAATAATAAAAAATATTCAAAAATTTTAATCCCGCATTCATGGTTAAGTGATTGGGTGCACAAACCCCAATTCTATACAAGGAAGGCATCTGAGGTGAATTAGAGAGTAAAAGCACACTGGAGAAATTGAGGACTAGAAATGAATTTTTTACTACAAAGGTTTTTGGGCATCAAAGGCATGGATGCTAGAGTAGTAGGTCAAGGATATGGAGAAGGAAGGAGCCTTCAAGGGTTGTAATTGTTTCTCCATGTTCATCTATTATGAATCAATTCAGTTTTTTTCCCAATTCGGGTTCAATGTTTTCCATTCAAGTTTTATGTTGATGTATAATTGGTAGGCCATTAGATCTAACCGTATATTTCTTAAATATAATTTGGTACGATAGTAGTAACGATTTGGTGGTAAGATTTGTAGGTGTGAAGGAGATTCAAGGAGCTGCAAGGCCATCCGTCAAGAAACTCCATCAAACTTCAATGCTACAAGATGTATTCTCCTCTCTTCCTACCCTTCTCAAACTCCATGAAATAAAGATTAAGATATTAGGATTATTTTTCTAATTGTTTTTTTTCTATCGATTGGTCTTCAGCCACCCCCATAGAAATAGGAGAGTATGACATAGCTTCAGTTGTAGAATACTACACTAACAAATTGGCGACTCCACTTGGGAGCTTGGGATTTTTATCTTGAAAAATGTTTTCTTGAGTTTTTCCCTTGTTTGGGTGTTTCTTACCTTTTAAAATATCTTAATGCATTCTTGATCTTTGTCATTAAAGGCTTTAGTTTAGTTATGGAGTCTAAAACCGACCTAGATCAGCCTTTACACACCCAAATTTTGAAAGATTTAGATGGGAAATTGGGTTAATTGGAAACATGTAGGAACATGATATTTACAGTAGTATGTTCCCTTAAAAACATGTGGGTTTAGTCTAGTAAATTTGTATAATCCTTGGAAACACGCAGGTTCAAGTCATACACAGTTGTGTATGGCGCAGAGTCTAGTATTTTGAGCATAAAATCCTAATTTCTTATCCATTTTGAGTGATTTGTTTTTCTATGGAAATATTAGGAAAACCTCCAATTTATTTTATAATCTAATTTCATATTTTTTTTTCAATATTGGAGTATTTATTAAGATTTTAAAGATGTGTGTGCTTACTAGCTTGAAAATTGTCAAAAAATGATCAAAAACTAGGAATCACAAATCATTGTTTTATGCCTATATTTAGGGCTGATTTTGAACTTTGAAAAATTGTAGATGATGGTAGATACTTGTTAGGTCCTATTAGGATCATTTTTGAAGGATTTAAGGTCATTTTCCCTTGAATTTGGGAGTCTTGAAAACCTCCTTAAAAAGCTAGGAAAATCACCTTAATTAGTAGTTTTTTTAGTGTTGTTCAAGTTTTTCTTGAAAAAGAATGCTCAGATATGAAATTTTTACCATTTATTTCCTTTATTTCATTCTTGAACGTCTAAAATTTTGTCTAATTTGTTCCTTTTAATCACATTGTTTCAATTTATGAACCTTTAGGCCATGAATTTTGAAGTCACATGAACTTGTTGACCTGCCACACCACTTGAAATTACAAATAAGACACATTTAAGACCATCAATCAAATCAAATTCACATAAATTCTCAAAAATACGGACCTATCACTTAAGATCAATTCAAACACAATGAGAGGACCTTGTTTGTTATTGTCAAAATTCTTGATATAAGTTGTGTTCGAGCCCTACGTATACTCTTCACTCGCACCTTCAAGTGATATTGTGAAAGATAAATATGGATCTCAAGTGTAATAGTCTAGGATTAATTTTGAGCAAAATTATGAGCCCTACGTATCCTCTTCACTTGTGCCTTCGGGTGTTCCCGTGAATGAGAAACATGGATCTCAAGTGTAATAGTGTAGACTTTGTTGTTGAAGCATATATTTTCTGAGCTCTGCGTATCCTTTTCACTTGCACTTTTGGGTGGTCCTGTGAATGAGAAATAGATATCTCAAGTGTAAAAATTGATCAAACCTCAAAACTTTATTTCAAAGAAAAAACAAGTCGCTTCATAAACGTCAAAGACTCATTAAGGTTTTTGCATCACCATTTTCAATCCATTGAATATTTTACTTGATTTAGGGATATTTGTTTTTTTTTTAAATTGGAAAGGGGGAAATACATGCATGTTTAAAATATTATCGAAGAAGCCTCTTAACTTTATTTTAGTATAAAGAGTTCATAACATGAAAATATAGATTTAAAAGCATATGTGCATTGGATTGGTTCAATATTAGGAGTCAGGACACCATCAGTTTAACCACCACTCCTTGAAACTAATCAAATTACCTTTAAAATCAATGCTTAATCTAAAATAAACCAATATTCTATTTTTTATATCACCAAGAAGATTAGGCTAGGGATTTGGGTTAAGATGATGGGTTAACACTCCAAATCCACAAAACTTTGAAACTAGTATTGATTAAAGAGAATCAAATCCATTAGTAGAAAAGAGTGCATACAGGGAAAGCACTTCTAACAAAAGAGTTAAGCACGAGGTCAATATGAATTAGTGAGAGTGGTACCCCTCCCCTCTTACTTATTTTGTGGGATATGAGTAGATTAGAGTATTTCAGTTAAGTGACAAGTCCTTGGGGTGACATCACTTTCTTGAGATATCTAGTCTATGTGAGTTATCCTATACTGGCGAATGCCCTACCTGGCCACTGATTGTGAAGTCATAACCATATTTTATTTTCCTAGGGAATCACAAATGATGTTGTGAGTGGGTGACACTTGCAATACCTGAGACATGCACACGGTTGTTTCGGCTCCTTTGGAGGGTGAATAGCCAAGAGCTAACACTTGCACCCCTAGAAATTGAAGAACAGTGTAATTGTTTCTTGTACCTTCACTATTTAGTAATTTTCGAGGCGTTATGTCCCTTAAGAGCTACTAGTTTTGGAAGGCCCTCTAAAAATACAAATTTTCACTAAACCTTAGTTTTTTGGAAATAAGTTTTCTTGTTGCTTCCTCAGGACATTTTTAGTGGTGTGGAAACTTTTAGTTTTGTTGGAGTCTATATTTCCTTTAGAATTGCTTGATTACAATTGATACATATTTCAATTCTAAAAAATCAAACATCAAAGTGTCTTATCTCCCTACCTGCTAGTCACAACGGCAGCAAGGTGAGTCACTAGAACTTGAAGGCCTCGCTAAAACACAGAGAAAAATAAAAAAAACAAAACTCGTGAGACTTTGAAACTGAACCATTTTTAAATTCAATTAACAATAATTGAGAATATCAACATAAACATAATCATAAACCATCTACAAAAAAACTTGATAATATTGTTCCATGTGAAATTGAAACAATAGAAAACCATACAATTGATCCTGCTAATCCACCTTTAAATCTTTCATACCCAGTAATAATTGCGGTAAATGAATCACTGGATAAACACGACCCTCTTTTCACATACTCAAATAACAAGCAAAATCCTACACTTAACCCTTTTTCTTCTTCAGAAGCTATAGGAACCACACCAGTGTAGCCATAAATGGTTGTTGGAGGAGGTAATACCTCCAATTCGACCCCAATCACAATCCCAATAGTCAACACTCATGTTAATAACATAATCTCAACCAGCACTTCAATGCTAGTTGGTACAGTTACAAGTTCCAATTCTGTTATACACCTGAATGGCACCTCTCCGTCCGAGTGCCGACATCCCTCAGGTTGGCACACAAAAGGACACTTATGGATAGAGGTTTGCCCAAAACACTATAGCTTGGCTTATGATGAAATACATTCCTTATATACCCAGCTAGTTACTTTGCTATTTTACTATGTTGAGTTGTATTCGCGACTCTTCTTTCATACAACTCGCGAGTCATTCGCGAGTCCCAGTTGATGCAAGTCGCGAATCTATGTATTCACGGGTTGCCCTTATGATAAGTCGTGAATCATTCATGGGTTTCTCTACTACATACCCGTGAATGTGTCTCTTAACATTTAAACATAAAACATGCGCTAATTGGAGATTAGTTAACTCATTTAACTTAATTTCCTTAACTGCTACAACTTCCCCAACCTTCGAGAACTACCTTATTTCACCCATATAAATACAGGCCTTGGGGAGGGTGTTGGATATATACACTTGGAGAGCAAAGTTATGCTGGTGGATTGTATACAGAAGTATTTGGAGCAGTGGAACTCAGAATCCTTTGGCTACAGAGGAATCCTTGTCTCAGACGTTGGGTTGTAACCTGAACTCTTTCCATTATTGATAATAAAGAAATTACTTCTTCCACATGTGTTTCATGTCTTGTGGTTTGATAAATGTTTATATTTCAGTATGATATGTGTTTTATCTAACCTGCTTATATGTACATGAATCATCTTGTATCTAGAAGAGTGTTTCTTGACAGGTGAAAGAGGAGCAATCTTGAATATTTTGGAAGTGGAACAGAGAGCAAGAGGATAAGCAAGGATCAACCTTCGTTTAATAAGTAAGTCCTTCTAACCCTCCTATTTCCTATTTTGCACTTTAGAAGTCAATTGTCTGCAATCAATTGAGTATGTTGGTAACCCCAGACCTATGGTTATTAGGTGCATAATCCTGTACAACAGAACTAGCGACTCTGCTGGGGAATCCTAGACTATTGTAGGTTCTTTTTCTGTCACCTGACCAGTCTTTGCTTGAAGTCTGTGTGTGATCTTATATCCCGTTTCATACTTGCTTCAATATTTGAAAGTCTTTTGGATTTTTCTTTGTTTTTGAGAAAATTTCATACCCATTCGCGGGTTGTTCTTCTGAATAGTCGCGAATACAATCTTGCATTCGCGGGTTGCTGCACTAGACAGTCGCGAATCATTCGCAAGTTGCACTTCTAGACAGTCGCGAGCATGCCTGGAAGTATGGATTTTTAAGATAAGTTTTGCTTGTTCTTCTCTTTGTTTAGTCCCTGTTTCTGAGTGGACTTTCTTTAAGAATGCTGTATAGTTGGTCTAAATACTATTGGTGATCACACTTTTCTGCTTTTTCGAAAGCCCTTGAGTCTTTTTGCTTGGATTATTTACTGCTTGCATGCTGAAGTATTTTGGCCTGTTTGGGTTGTAGGTTAAGGTGTCTTTGTCCAAATCAGTGATCAGGGTCTTGGGCTCTGTTTTTTCCAGTCTGTCTTCTGAAAGTGGCTGGTTGTCACTTGCCTTTGTAAGTCTGCAGTGATTTTTATCATTGTTTGCACCCAAGCTAGGGTTCCTAGCCTTCCTTAGTTGGTTGTCTTTTGGTTCTGTCAGCCTGTTTGCTTCAGTTTGTTGCTTTTATACAGTTTATAAGTTTCAAGTTTGCTCAAGCACAGTGCATTGTAGATGCATAGTAGAATTTTGAGTATTTTTAAAAGTGAAAAGAAAACATAGTTAAAGCTTTTGCATTGTGATTTTTGCATAAGTAGTGTTTATTTCAATTTAAAAATATTATATCAAAAACTACAAAAATAGAGGCTTAGTTTCTTTCATCGTTGCTTTCAGTTCATCAATATATATTTGCAAGAAAATAAAAAGAAGTTTGTTTTTTATAATGGTAATTTTTCTTTGAATGCACCTTTATTTTCATTTATTTCTTATTTAAGTCAAAACACCATAAAGTATACCACTCCATTTCCTCTTGAGTAAGAAACAACCCTCTAAAATAAACGCATAAATTAAAATTTACTAGTAAGTTTTTATTTTTAGGGGCCTTTCACCTACTAGCTTAGGCTAGACTTGTGGTCTAGGGAGTGTAAACTTCCCACAAGTTATAAACTCAGACGTAGTGGACCTTTCTTTAGGAAAATCCTTGAATCTATCACTGTATCTGGGAAGCTCCTCTCAAATGGGAGTTAAGCACTAGGCCGCGTGGAGGCTTAGACAGAGGAGATAACCCTCTGAATCCTTGTCAAAGTGTAACTTAGGAATTTTGCGCATATGGGGATTCTACCTTAGATAGATATTTAGGCTCAGCTACCCTACCCATGCGTACGAGTTCGGATGACAACTGTCCCCCCATACTGTTGGTATTTCCAAGGTAGCCTTTAGTCTCTTGTCTTTTAGGGTTCATACCTAGGTAAACCGGAAGGTTATTTCTGGTTCACCTTAAACGGGATTGGAAGGTAACCCTTGTTGAAAGTGTAGGAGGGCGGTGGGTGATTCCTCCACTTTACGCATCTGGGGATTCTGTCTTAGACAGAGTTTCGGGCTCAGCTACCCTACCCATGCGTACAAGTTCGGCTGATGACTATCCCCCCAAACTATTGGTATTGCCAAGGTAGCCTTTAGTCTCTTATCTTTTAGGGTTCATACCTAGGTAAATCCAAAGGTTATTTCTGGTTCACCTTGAACGGGCTTGGAAGGTAACCCTTGTTGAAAGTGTAGGAGGGTGGTGGGTGATTCCTCTGCTTGTGCCTAAGAACCACTTCAAGGACGCCAAGTCATCGTTCATCAGCTTTCTTCGGGAAAGTATATATTTTTACCCTGGTTTGATTGCTTGAGAATTTAGGATCTTTATAGTGTATGATCTGTGGATTTGCTTGTGTTTAGTTGGCCTTAGGGTGTGATTTGTCAAGTTTTTAATTCTGGAGGACCAACCTGTTAGAAGGTCAAGAAGGTTGAGAAACCTTCCTCCTATCACTGCATTGGAGCCTCCACCTTTACCCCAAAGGAGGAGATTAGACACAGAAGGTTCGTTTGAACCTGTAGGAATAAGTGAAGTTCTTGGTGAACCAGAACTCATTGCTAACCGTTTTGATCTTGATACAGTCGAGATAGAAGAATTGTAGACTGATGAGTTTGCAAGGAATTTTAACACCCCCTTGACTGATTTAAACGATCCTGTGATCGTTCAGGTTATACCTTTCGATTCACCAGTACTAGGTGTCCCTGTGGGTAGGACCATGTCTTCGATGGAAGAAAGCCCTTTTGTGTTCACCTCAACCCTTCCGGTTGAAGGGGTACTACCTCCCCCGGTAAGTACCCCTAGATCTAGTCTGCCTTCTACACCTTTGACCCCAGCGAGCCAGGTGGTTCAACCACCGGTTCACTCCAATATAGGAGGTAATTCTAGTGACATGGTTACTAGGATCCCTAGTATACCTACCATTCCTTCTTCCTTTCCCTATACTACCAAGAGTGGTCCGGTAGGATCCTCGGCATATGTCCAAGGATTTCCTTGGAATGGGGGGCACATTCCCCCATCCAGTCCATACGTAGGTCCATCTCCTTCATATGTAGGAGTGCAGTTCGGGGGAAACACCTCTTATGGGAAAAGCTTCCAAACCCCTATTTCGGTCCCATACACGAGCTCTCCCTTTTCGTTGTTTAGCGGAGGGATATCTGCTCTAGTCTTTCAGACCCCTGCTTCTATGGGGACGGCCCGAACTTCTTGCACTGCACCTCCCACACAAAATCTTGTGGCTTACGAATGGAATCTATTTCAAAGCAACCTTCCCACTTCACAACCGGTGGCTGGGGGCAACCTCACTTTTTCCCATGGGCATTCGAGGGCAGGTCCCTCTAATCCCCAAGCTAGCACATTTACTGCCCCGGTTAGGCCCAAACTTCCATTCCTGGAAACTTTAAACTTGCCAGACTTGTCAAAATTGATGAATGACCCGGTGAGGCATGACCCCTTGTGGCCACCTGTTCCCACCAAATTGCCATCGGACATCCCTAAGTTTGAAGGAAAAACTGGTGAAGATCCTGGGGCACATGCCACCACCTTCCATCTATGGTGTTCTTCCAATTTGTTGAATGAGGATTCAATTAGATTGAGGCTATTCCAGAGGACCTTGACAGGTACGGTGGCCAAATGGTATATTGAATTTCCTTCTACTGCCTTTAGTAGTTTCTGGGATTTGGCTAGTGCTTTCCTTAGCCACTTTCAGCTTCCGGTTCGATACAATTTCAGAACAGACTTGTTGTCTACTTTCAGACAAAACACAGATACCCACATCTCAGATCATATCCAAGAGTGGAGGAGGTGAAAGAGCCGTATCAAAGCCACCATTCCTCCTGAGTTTCTGTTAGAGTGGTTCCTTAAATCACTGTTGCCATACATATCGAAGGATGTTTCCACATTAGTAACGAATGAAGAAGAAGCCATACTCAGGGCCCAGCAGTTAGATTTGATCTATTCACAATCTGGGATCTTGTATGAGATCATCCCTGAGGCACCGAGGCCTTCGCACGAGGCAGAGAAGCCTAAGCCTGGACCCCATGCCGATGGTGTAGCTGGGTCCGTTAACTCTCCCACCGTAGAGTATTTGACTAAACAACTTCACCAATTGTCTGTCAAACAGTCTATGGCGGAGGCAGCAAACACTGCCCCCTCTCCCCAAAATGAAAATGTCTTTGCACAAACCTCTTATAAGGGAAATCAACAGCCCGGTGGGAAGAAAAAGAAAGGTAAGAAGGGGGAGGGAAACCAAAACAAGCCAAATCCCGCGAACAATGCTGATGGGAGCAAAAAAGAAAAGAAGAAGGTCAAGTTCCCTTGTAAGTTGTGCCAAGAGGATCACCTTACTCACCTTTGTCCCCTCATGGATCAAGCCCAGAAGCTGCTTAAATCTCAACAACCGGCTGTCCTGAAGGATCCATTTCCCTAAGGACAGAACACTGCTTCAGCTTCTAATACAGCAGGGGGCACTCAAACTGCCCCTGACCCTAACTATATCAACATGGTTCGATCCTCGACTTTGTTGCAAACCAGGAACACAAACTATGAGAAAGAGACTCCAGAGACGGGTAAAGCTGTAGGTGAACCTTCCAACCCTCTCACCATAGAGAAACCCCCTGAAACAATGCCAAAGATACCCAAAGGTGTCTTTAAGAAGACTTTGCATAACCCAAATTCTAGGGCTGCTTCTAACTACTCCGTGGTTGAAGACTTGGCTCAGACCCCGTGTGCAATGTCAGCTTTGGAGGTGCTATAGAGTTGTCCCGCTCAGCGAGATGCCCTCTTAGCAACTTTAGGTAGCATGGACTCTTCGATTCTCACGGTGAAATTTCATTTATCTGATGTCAAAATTCGCCTGCCTTACCATGTAGCCCTATCAATAGATGTCGTCCATGGTGGTAAGACCATTGGAAGGGCAGTTGTTGATGAGGGAGCCTCTACATGTGTTATGTCCCTGGCCTGTTGGAAAGCTCTTGGATCCCCAGAGCTGGTCCCATCGAACACTTTACTTACTACTTTTGATGGAAGTTCCTTCCATCCGCATGGTATCCTGCCCGCTTTTGAGATTAAGTTAGCAGGCAAATTAGTGTCTATTGATTGATGCGCCCTTGGACTACAATTTGCTTCTGGGAAGGAATTGGACTTATGCAATGTCCGCTGTTACATCGGTCGTTTTTCGTGTCATGGTTTTTCCACATGAGGGCAAGTTGGTTACTATTGACCAACTTGATTTTACCCGAAAATGTCGATTCCACTATGCCATTGGTTGATCAGGCCAAACCTGCTGCACAGAGCTTGGGGGATGGAATGTATGCATCATTGATGGGCACATTTGATATTCCAGCCCCGGTTAATTACATTGGTTCTACTACTGTGGGGAATTCCATCGCTTCCGTTGTCAATAGGACTGATCCTTGGGTTCTCCCAACTCCCCATGAACCTGAAGTGCCCTTATCGGCAGTAGAAGTGGCTTATCAAGCTATCACTCAAACTGCTGTTGATCCCATTCCAGATCCTCTACCAGTCTTGGATGATCTGGAAGAATTCTATTTGCCCGCATGGGTGGAAAACTCTTTACATTCTATAGATTGCTTAGATACTGTTTTACCTTCCAATGAAGCTATTCTGGAAGCCATGAGTGGACGTGATAAGATTTGTGAGGATCTTCATCATCGATCCTATTTTCTTCCAGAACCGAGCAGGATAGAAAACCAAGAGTTTCGAGTGAGACTGTCAGAATATGTTGATATACATGTCAACCCTTTGTCTAGGGAAGGAGTGTTTGTCGAGGGGAATATGGAAAAAATTTCCGCCACTATACCTATCAACATCTCTGTGAACCCAGATGTCATGGAAAACATCTATATAGGTGCAAACTGCTATCCCGAAGATATTGCCATCTACACTGCCCTTTTTAAGGAATTTCACGATATCTTTTCCTGGTCATATGAGGAGATGCCAGGCATAGATCCATCTATTGTTCAACATGAAATCCGAACCTATCCTGATGCTAAGCCAGTTCGGAAAAAATTAAGACCCATGAACCCGCGTAAAGCGGCGGCTGTGAAGGCAGAAGTTGAAAAGCTGTTGAAAGCTGGTTTTATATATCCCATAGGTTTGACTGAGTGGGTGTCCAACCATGTTCCTGTGGATAAAAAGCAAGGGACTATTCACGTTTGTACAGACTTTAGAGACCTTAATAAAGCCTATCCTAAGGACAACTACCCCACACCATTTATCGACCAGATCATAGATGCATGTGCAGGAAGTGAGGTGTTTTCGTTTATGGATGGTTTCTCCGGCTACAATCAAATCCAAATCAAACCGGAAGACCAACATAAAACTGCTTTCATTTTCCCTTGGGGTACATTTGCGTATAAGAAAATGCCCTTTGGATTGAAAAATACTGGGGCTACCTTTCAACGAGCTATGAACTTTGCTTTTCACGACATTAAAGCCATTGTCGAACCATACCTAGATGATCTGCCTGCACATTCTCGTAAGAGGATCCAACATCCAGATCATTTAAGGTTGATCTTTGAAAGATGCAGATATTATAAAATTCGCTTGAATCCCCACAAGTGTGTTTTCTGCATCGAGTCAGGAAGGTTACTCGGATTCATTGTCTCTAGTAGAGGCATCCAGGTGGATCCATTGAAAGTTGAGGCCATTGTAAATTTTCCTCCTCCTCACTCTCTCAAGCAACTTCAAAGCCTGCAAGGAAAGTCTAACTTTCTTCGACGTTTTATCGTTAATTATGCCAAGATCACTAAAGGTTTCATGCGCTTGCTCAAACAGGACACCCCATTTGTATGGGATGAAACTGCACAACTTGCGTTCGAGGCATTGAAAAAAGCCTTGCTGTTGGCACCTTTATTACGCCCACCAGATTATTCTAGGGATTTTATATTATATCTGGCCGCATCGGAGTCGACCATTGGGGTAGTACTAGTCCAGGAGGACGATAAGCTCGTTGAGCATGTCGTTTATTATCTTAGCCGTGCTTTGGCCGGACCTGAGCTTAGATACTCCCATGTCGAAAAGTTAGGCTTAGTAGCTGTTTATGCTGTGCAGAGGTTACGTCACTACATTCTACTGAGTACCACCACAGTTGTGGCGGATGTGAATCCGTTCCAATATGTTTTATCCCGATGGATTGTTGGGGGGAAATTTAACAAATGGATAGTCATTCTCCAGGAGTTTGACTTGGATTTCCAATCCGTTAAGTCTAAGAAGTCCTTAGTTTTTGCTGAGCTTATAGCAGAATTTCCCACTGAAGAGAATGTAGTTGTTGAGGATGACTCATTCCCAGATGAGCACATCTTCCTGATATCCACCTCTGATCCTTGGTATGGGGATATCCTTATATATCTCCATACTTTGAAGTATCCTGCCGCTTACTCTAGGGAGGAATGACGTAAGTTACACCTTCATGCCAAGAACTACCTTATTATAGGAGATACATTATATCGACGAGGGGTAGATTTTGTCTTGCATCGCTGCCTTACTCATGAGGAAGCGGAGATTGTCCTAAATGATTCCCATATCGGAGCATGTGGGGGTCATTTATCTGGGTTAGCAACGACCCAGAAGATATTGCGTGCTGGTTATTTCTAGCCCACAATCTTTAAAGATTATGTGGAAGCCGTGAAGCGTTGTCATCCGTGTCAGCTTTACACCAGGAAGATGCGGTCGCATCCTGCTCCGTTATTTCCCGTTGACTCGATAGGACCCTTCATGAAATGGGGGATCGATTACGTGACATGCAACCCAGTATCGGCTGGGGGGCATAAATACATCATTGTCACTGTTGACTATTTTACGAAATGGGCAGAGGCAATGCCTACTTTCAAAGACAACGGGGAAACAACAGCTTTCTTTGTTTTCAATCAAATTATTGCAAGGTTTGGTATTCCCAAAGTGATTGTCACTGACCATGGCATTCATTTTCAAAATAACATGATGACGAAACTGACTACCATGCTTGGATTTAGACAAGAACATTCTTCTCCATACTATCCACAAGCTAATGGTCAGGTTGAGGCTGTAAACAAGACTTTAAAAACTATCCTTAAATGGACAATTGATGCAGCCTGTTCTAATTGGCACATCATGTTATATCTTGCTCTTTGGGCTTAGAGAACTAATGTCAAGACTGCCATGGATATTCCCCTTTCCAACTCGTTCACAGGGTGGAAGCAATTACTCCGATTGAATGTGAAATCCCGTCTTTGAAGATAGCCATTCATGTGTTACCTGATACGACTGAGCTTGAAGAACGTCTAGTACATTTAGATCACCTTGATGAACAACGTAGAGATGTGTTGACTGCTAATCAGGCTCATAAAAATAGGGTTAAATCTCAACATGATAAAATGGTCAAACCTAGGGTTTTCTCTGAGGGGGAACTTGTCTTGCTTTGGGACCAGGATAAAGAACCTCCGGGGGCAGGAAAATTCAAGGCTATGTGGTTAGGACCCTATGTCGTGTCTAAGGTATTAAGTGAGGGTGCATATGAATTAGTTGATTATGATGGGAATAAGCTGCCTAAGCCTAGAAATGGGCTCTACCTGAAGAAGTACTATGCTTAGGCTTAGCACTTTTTCTTGTATATTAGTGTATGTATTTTCATGTACATTAGGTTGTTAGTTTTGTTTTTTATATTATCTACTGGTTGTTGTAGATTTCTTCCAAAATGTATATAGGTTTCACTGATGGCGCCAGCCGTCACACTTGTAACCTAGCTTCGCCAGCATGGGTTATCTATTCTCCCTCAGGACAACTTGTTGCCGCGGGAGGTGCTTGTCTAGGTCCTGCTTCTAATAATGTTGCTGAGTATAGGGCTGTCATTGAGCTCCTATGGGATGCTTTGTCACGTGGCATCACCCAATTTGAAGTCCGTTTGGATTCTCAGTTGGTAGTTTCCCAGTTCAATAGAGCTTATCAGGTATGAAATCCTATCTTGTTACGTCAGTTCATGCAAATTCGTTTATTGGAAAGAAATTTTGAAGTTATTACTTTCAATCATATTCCACGAAACCAAAATTCATTGACTGATGCATATGCTAATTATATTTTGGATTGGAATCTCACACACATTTCATAAAAATATACATATAAAAAACACTTGTAATTAAGCCGACAACCAAACATCAATATATATATATATATATATATATATATATATATATATATGTAAAATATTTGTCTGTAGATAGTTCGAGTCTGATCCGTAGATCCCATCATATACAAAAAGTACAAAACTATGGATCATAATGCATCAAAATGCCCTAGGTCTAAGCTGGACCGCCCTGGCCACTAGGACCACCTTGGTCCCCATGATCTCTATGCACCCTGGCTTCCTCAGCCTCCTCGGCTTCGGAAGCCTCCACCGCATCTCTGTATACAAGCACTGCTCTAGCTACTCGTCTGAAAAGACGTAGCCAAACCAATGGAACCCCAACTACGAACTCTTGCATGGCTGCAGGGATATGCTCTATCCGTATAGTCGGTACTCGTTGGGTTAACCTGGCCAGTTTCCCCTCAAGTACTCTAATCAATCCCTAATCCTCTCCCACGACAGGATGTATGAACATACGAGGGTGCCCTTCAGGGCAGACTGGTCCAACATCTGCATTTTGACACATGAATAGGATTAAGACTTTTACATATGTATATATCTATCATTTGAAAAATTCATAAAAATTTGATAATGATAAAAAATTAAAAATTACTTACCCATCTCTCCCCATGCTCCTCCAGGAGGGAGGACAAGTTCGAGGTCACCTCGGAAGTCCAACCCGGCATATGGAAACTGCTCCAACGCCGACAGTTGTCGTTCCCACCAAGTATAAAAGTCAACATCATAAATGCTGTGTACTATGTCTCCTCCTCCGTGACGAAGGAATATGTCTCCCCACCAGCTCAGCCTTGGCTGACGCGGAGATCTGACCTATAGTGGTATAGCAGGGCTCATGGCTGGTACTCTCGAAGAAGAAGAACGCTACTAATATGCTTGCATAGCCAAAATTATTGCGTCTTCCCCTCTTACAGTCGGATAGTTGTCTCTTCATAATGGGGGCAAATCCCGAGCACCAATCATAGAGAGCACCTCTAAAGCAATCAACCGCCACCCTCATTTGATTTTTGGTGGCCATATGTAACCCTGATGATCCTGCAAGTCTCACAATGGTACTAGCCAATACCTGGAGATTGAAATCCTGGATGTCTGCAATTAGAACGCTGCTTCCCTTCTTCTGAGTACCCGGTATACAAAATATGTCTACATAGTTTTGGACACTTAAGGGGTCACCGCCCCTGCCAGTGCCCTCCAAATTCACCGGTGCTCCCCGTTGTGACAACCCGGTATTGAAATAGATGTCTTCCACGGTAAGCTCTAAGGTCTCACCTTGAAGATTGAACATCCCCATGTCATGATCCCAGTAATTGACCATGAATTCCAGTATGTGGACATTCTCCCGCATGGGCGATGTACAAAATAATTTCAACAGCCCACTAGTTCTCAATGCTTGCAATGTGGGCACACTTTGGAGCGCCGCATGATCCATCGTTTCGTGCTCCCTTTCCCTCCACTCCAGAACCATTTTTCCCTGGCAAATATAAGCAATTTAATTCAGTATTTCACAATCAAAATTTAAAAATTTTGTATATTTTTAAAGCTTGGGCCCATTGCGCAGCATTCGCGACTGTCTACTTAGGCAGGTCGTGGATCATTCGCGGCTGTCTAGTTAGACAACCCGCGAATGAAACGCGTACTCACGACTTTCATGCTTAGCAACCCGCGTATGCGCACTGTCATATTTTTGGGTGCTATTAAATACTGAATTCACCATTAAAACTAATATTTGTTTGGATCAAATTGATGAGCTTAGGGTGTAGAATTACTTGAAGCTGACGGATTCCGATTCCGACAGTCCAATTTTCCACAGTAATCGATCAAAGGTAGAGGATAATCTTGCTCTTTATGGTTCAAAAAGTTCAAATGGTAAGAATTGTTTTAATTTTCATTCTATTTATAGAAATAATATTTCATAAAGTGGGTCTCTTTCCTATAGTTTGAAATGTCAATCAACTAATACCATACTTTTGTGCCTTGGAATAGGTTTATCAACTTTTACAGAGTGTTGTTGCTCCAATAGGGTAGTTTTGCAATTTCCAACACATGTTGGCATCTTTTCACTCCACATTAACCTTAGTATTTAACACTTTGCCACGGACTATGGTATTCTAAACCATTAGTCCCTTGTCTCTACCATTGTTCCTCCATGGCTAGGGCCCCTATTTCATGAGTATCATCTATATATGCCTTTGTCATCCTTTGGTGCTCATGCCGCCACTGTTTCAGGTTCAGGGGTGTCCTCTTAGCTATTTTTCACGCCAAATAGAGCTTCTTCTGAATCTCTTTTTACAAGCTATCCCTTTATAGGACTCCCCTCCCTTATGGAGTTTCTTTAGGCCCAGGTATGACTCCTTCAAAACAGACTTGACTGCCGAGTTATCTCATCTGTTCAAGCTCGTTAAGAATATGTGAACGGGAATCCGCATTGGTGGTAGGTTATCTCTTTCTCGAACCATGCGGAATAATACGAGAAAGGATCACTCTCTTTTCTTTTGAATTGAGAAGAGTATTCTCAGGCATAGGTTTATCACTTTTCCGGACCTGAGGGACTAAATTTACGAAAAAGGAACACCCGGTTTGAGCTTAGTTTTCTCTTTTTCATGCTCTGGACCCAAACATGAAAAAGATTCTGAGTGTACTTTGTGTCTTTGTCATGCTCTTTAAACAACAAAGCAACGAGTTTATTGTTGTAAGCCCCGTTTCTCATAACCAAATGGATCTTTCCGAGTGATCTTGCTTTCCTTCACACTCGTAAAACTCAAGATATTTTATGTTGTTTTGGAAGGAGCGTTGGGTAGGTGGTAATTTAACCTTTTTCGGACCTCCCTGACTAAGTACGAAAAAGGTTCACCTTTTCTTCTTCAGAAGTTAAGAGAGTTCTTCTGTGGTTTGTTTTATACTTTTTTGGCCTCAGGAGACTAAATTGGACGAAAAAGGACCCCCTAGAGTCTTCTTTGGAGTTTTCAAACTCTCTAAATGTGAAAACACTGGCTGAGAATGTACTAGTTCGGGCTCATTAAATCCATGAATCAGTGACACTATCAAGCATTATTTTCCCATCTCTTCAAGCTTGTTAAAAAATGAAGAGGGAACCGAGTTGACTTTCCTAGACTCGTTAAAATTTAACAGGGAAGGTAAGGAAGAAGTTTTCTCTTGTTTTCCGTAATGGCAGGATGTCATCCTTGAACATAGCACTTTTTGCTTTCCGATATCCATGTTTCAGTGTTCACTTGTGTTCAGCTATCACTTTGAGTTTCTTACTCCTCCTCTTGTTCATTTTCCTGGGGAATCTGATCATGTCTCCTACATGACAGATAAGTGTAGTTGTTCTATCTATCTGTTGTACGCTGCCTTGGGTCATATCTGTGTTGTGCTCACTGTTCAAGGACTCTTCCCAATGTATGATCTATAGCCTGATCCCATCATTGTTATATCTGTTCTCTATTTGTGTCTCCCTTCTTTTTCCCAGTTCCTAGTCACTCTTGTGATCTGTTGGAGGATCTATTGTCTTCCCTATCACAGTATGGTTCCGTTTCAGCACTTCCTGATGACGAAGACCTAGAGTTTTGACGATCGTACCTCTGGATTCACTTTCATCATTGGTGAATTCCTTTGCTTCAGTTGTCAATTATCATCTATTGATTGACAAACTGTTGAATCCTTTCCATGTTCGACTTCAACTTACCCTTATTCACATGGCTTGGATTGTACTGGTTCTTTGGGATCCTTTATGAATACCTTAGTTCCCACTTATGGACTAAGTTGCACAAGATTATGTTCTATCTATCTACATAGCTTCCAGATCTTTGAAGACTCATCATTATTGTATATTGAGGCTTCGATCCACCTTTGTAATATACGTGGTTCTATACCCGTATCATATGATGTACTCAAATATTGTAAAGGATCTAGTGTTCCAGTAAATTGAACATAGCATCCTCAGATGTAAATTTGTATATGACATTACTATGTATTTGTTTCAAGTACTCTCTCTGTTCCATTGGATTTCTGAGTTCTCCAAAGATGAAGATTATAATGTATTTCGGCCATCATTCCCCTCTAATCTCACACATTAGGGGGCATCTGTTATACACCTGAATGGCACCTCTCCATCCGAGTGCTGACATCCCTCAGGTTGGCACACAAAAGGACACTTATGGATAGAGGTTTGCCCAAAACACTATAGCTTGGCTTATGATGAAATACATTCCTTATATACCCAGCTAGTTACTTTGCTATTTTACTATGTTGAGTTGTATTCGCGACTCTTCTTTCATACAACTTGCGAGTCATTCGTGAGTCCCAGTTGATGCAAGTCATGAATCTATGTATTCGCGGGTTTCCCTTATGATAAGTCGTGAATCAGTCACGGGTTTCTATACTACATACCCGCGAATGTGTCTCTTAACATTTAAACATAAAACATGCGCTAATTGGAGATTAGTTAACTCATACCTTCATTTAATAAGTAAGTCCTTCTAACCCTCCTATTTCCTATTCTGCACTTTAGAAGTCAATTGTCTGCAAGTAATTGAGTATGTTGGTAACCCCAGACCTATGGTTATTAGGTGCATAATCCTGTACAACAAATTTTCAAAGTACATCTACTTCATATACAGGTATCCCTACTGGAGGGAGTACCTTAATAAATATGGATTTCCCATATGGTTGGGCTCATCAAGGTCAAAACTTACAAGGAGTTAATCTGAATCCTTTTGGTCAACCTAATACTTGTCTAGGTTCCACTTCTAGAGGAAACTATACACCTTGGAATGGTAATATTCCTAGTGGAGGAAATGTACCTTAGAACATGAATACCAATTGGAGCAATCATACGCAAATGAGTGGAAATGTGGAAATGTGCTAATTGTAGAACAATGTTTGGGGGAAATCATTCACCCCCAATGACCACTATGTTAGGGGGCATTTCACCTATCAATCCTGTCTCAAACATGAGTGGTATGGGTCTTGGAAATAACCAATATTTCTGGAACCTAACCCCACAGGGGGGAAATCCACATTGGAATACTTCTCAAGTAAAAGGGAAATATCCTTGGAATGGTCAAATACCAGGAAACTATCAACCCTGTTGGATTCCACATCCATAAGGAGGTAATTCACCTTTCAATCCAATATTGCAATGGAATGGACAAACTCTCGGGAATAACCAATCTTTTTGGGGTCCTCCTTTTCAAGCAGGAAATCCACCTTGAACCGTAAATCAAACCCCAGTTTAGTGGAACTATCAAGTTCCACAAACATATCAAACATCTATGATGTCACCTATTAGATCACCATTTCTAGCCACATTGAATCTATCAAATTTATCCCAGCTGACCTATGATTCTGTTATACATATGAATGGATGGCCAACCATACCAACCAAACTTCCTTTCGATATACCCAAGTTTGATGGACGACCAAGGGACGATCTGTCAAATCACGTGATGACATTTCATTTATGGTGTTCATCCAATTCCCTAGTTGATATGTATTGGGTTAAGGTTGTTTCAGCGGACCCTCATGGGATCTGTTGTGAAATAGTACATTGAATTGTCGTGTAATATATTCACATATTTTTCATCTTTAGCCATGGTATTTTTGACATGTTTTCAATTACCTATCTGTTATGACATGGGTACTGAACTTTTGACTTTTCTTAGGAAATCAAATTCTACTCACATATCTGATCATATGTATGAGTGGAGGAGACATCGAAGGCTTATTAAAGAAAGAATCCCAGATCAATTCTTAGTAGACTGTTTGTGAAATCATTATTTCCTACTCTTTCCAAAGATGCAGCTATGCCAAGATCCATGACCTAATAAAAACTCATTCAGAGTGCCCAACAAATGGATTTGATATATTCACAATGAGGCACATTTTATGATTTAATACCTCTTTCGGTGAGACCTACGTCTGATCCAGATATGCCACTAAAAGGACCTCATGCTGATGGTGTGATTGGTTCTGTCATCTAATTAATCAACTTACCTATCAAATGAGACAAGTGTTTGTTCAAAATTCTCAACCCATTGTTGGCCAAGCAAACCAACACCCTGCAAATCCTACCCAAACTTTAGAAATCCTCATGGTCCAAGTCATAGACCAAAAAGAAAAAAAGAAGAAAAAAAAGAAAATGACAAATGCTAATTATGGGATAGGAGATGCACCTAGAATGAATAGTCAACCAAAAGGAAACCAAGAGAAAGAGAAAAATAAGTATCCTTGCAAACTGTTTCAAGGAAATTACCCTACTCACCCATTCCCTCATATGGATGGCATTCATAAAATGTTATCTCAATGCAGTGTACCACAACAACCTACTTTTTGACTCAACCTTCTCCACAACAACAATATATGGTTGTTGTGGCTCCAATACCTCCACAAGGGGGAAACCAATTAAACCCTTTACAAGCAGGAAATCCACCCATTTCCAACATCTTTGGATTATATCATGAGGTTAATGTTCAAACAAGGGCTCTTCCTATGACACACCACCTAGTGTTTTAGAGCCATCAGGATCACAACAAAATGATTCTCTCACTATTGAGAAACCAACTATTGAGATAGTGCATTGACCTCCAAAAGGGGTTCTACGTAAAACAACTCATAATCCTAATGTGAGAGAAGCTCAAAACTATAGTATAGTGGAATACTTAGCTCAAGCACCTTGTTCCATGTCGGCCTTGGAGGTATTACAAAATTTTCCAAATCAAAGAAAATCATTATTATATTCCCACACAATACTCTAAGAATTTTGATGGACACTCGTTCCCACCTCATGGAATTATTATGGCTTACCCAATTGAATTGGGAGGTAAAACAGTTCAAGTTGATATTGAGGTATTGGATGCACTCATAGACTACAATATTCTATTAGGGTGTAGTTGGATACATCCAATGACAAAGGTACTATATACGGTATTCCGAGTAATTTGGTTCCCCCACTAGGAAAATATTGTTACAATCGATTAGTTAGATTGCTACACACCTAAAACCGGTATCCACTTAAATGTACCTTTTGTGGGGAATTCAAAAAAAAATATTCAAGATGTGGGAGTTGGTATGTTCAAATACTCTTCCCTCATGGGAATCTTCACAATCTCGTAACTAACATCTACCCCTCAAACTGCTACAGTTTTCTCCATTACAATAGAGGTTCACTTTCCATTAACTATTTTTATCAAATTCACTACAACGATGGGTTACACTTCATTAGATGGAACTACGGTAGAGGAAATCCATGTTCAAACTCATGAAGGAAAGGAAATACATTCATAAAAAACTTGAACAAATTGAGAGTATTACACCTTTGTCTTCTATAGAAAACTCATATCAAACTATTCAAAATGATTCAACGGACTTGGATAAAACTCCTTTACCAAAGGAGGAATATGATCCATACACATCACTCATATGGGATATTGATGCTCCCAACACTCATGACCTCTTATATAAAACCTTTTGATTTGGTGAAGCTATCATGGAAGTCATGAATATCTCATAACGATCCTAGGAGGATATGTATCATCGATCATCATTTCTTTTTAAACCAAATTCATTAGAGGTCAAACCTGAAAGCTATTACCTTGATGATGATATGGAAAGGTACCAATTCCCTGTCCAAACACATGACATGCTTTCAGAAGGAAATTTGGAAAACATTTCAAAATCCATTCCTATCCATATATCCATTAAGCCGCGCATTGTCGAGAATATCAATATAGGTGACAATTTCTCTACAAAGGAAATCACACAATATGCTGCTCTATTCAAAGAGTTTCATGATGTTTTCACTTGGTCATATGAAGAAATTTTGGGCATCGATCTTAGTATTGTCGAACATAAGATAAAAACCTATCCAAATGTCAAACTTGTATGATAGAAGTTACATCCAGTAAATCCTAATAAATCTGCTGCCATTAAAGCAAAAGTAGAAAAGCTATTGAAAGTTTCCTTCATTTACCCTATACCTTTGACTGAATGTGTATCCAATCCCATTCCGTTCAATAAAAAACAAGGGAAAATCTGAGCCTGTACTGACTTTATGGATTTAAATTTTTCTTGTCCCAAAGATAATTATCCCACACCCTTCATTAATGATATTATAGATGAGTGTACTGGTAAAAAAATATTTTCATTTATGGATGGATTCTCTAGCTACAACCAAATTCAAATTAAGAAAGAAGACCAACATAAAACGGCTTTCATTTTCCCAGGGGGGACTTTTGCGTATCGATAAATTCCTTTTGGCATGAAAAACGTCGGGGGTACTTTTCAAAGAGCCATTTCATATTATTTCCATGATATTAATAAAATCATCAAGGTTTATCTCGATGACTTGACAACCAAATCTAGGACAAGAGTTGAACATTGTACACATTTATGTGTCATTTTCCTTCGATGTCGTCAATATAAAATTAGATTAAATCCACATAAATGCATATTTTGTGTGGATTTTGGGAGATTACTTGGTTTCATTGTATCCAAGGATGGGATAAAGGTATATCCCCTTAATATTGAGGAGATATTACAGTTTCCCTCCCTGAAAACAATTAGACAACTTCAAACTGTACAAGGAAAAGCGACATTCTTGAGAAGATTTTGTTGGAATATAATAAACCCACTCATAAAATAATTAATCATTATTTGATTAATTTCCTACCCACTAGCTTAGATAGTTGGCATCCACTTGCACCTTAGAGTCAACACTTGCCATCTATATCCAAGGAATGATTTATTTCTGATTCTGGGTTGATCTTAACCACTTTATGGCCATCCATAATTGGTAACTGCGCTTTACAACAGATTCATCTTTATTCTGCTTTTTCTGCTTTATCCTGCTTTTCTATGGATAAGGTAAAGCTAGTCAACTAGGAAACTGGAAGCTTTTGTTGGTACCCATCCTCCATTATTTTCTCTCCATATTCTAGGATTAACAAGTCTTTCCTTCAATCATCATCACTCACACATGCAATTGCTAATTCGTGAGGTTCTTGATAGATTGGGAAAGTGCTTTAGTCAACTATGGGGTTTATCATAATTAGTAATCCTACTTTATGAGCTATCTTGAGTTGTCTTCTAGCAACTCCTTTTCCTTTATAAGGATGTATTACCTATGTAATAATATCAATTATCATTTATTGATCATTCATTGATGTGTGTTCATTAATTCTTCTTCTTCTCTCCTTATGCTAATTATCTACAATTCTCTGTGAGGTTAATTGTGTGCCTAGATCCTTAACCAATTTATGAAATTCCTTATGCCATAAAGGATTTAGAATTTCCACATGGTATCAAAGCCTTTGTAGATTGATTTCTCTCCTTCCATATTGCTATTGCAGGTTTGAAATCTTGACTGGGAGCAAATTCTACTGGTTGAAGGGCACAATTCAGAGCTATGGATCAATCTCAGAAGATCATCTTGACTCCATTTAATTTCTTTGAATGGAAAGCAAAGATGGAGATACTATTGAGAGTGTAGGGTCTCTACAGGGTGACTATGGCAACTGAGGCAAAGCCTAATGCAGCTACATAGAAAATTAAATGGCACAACAGGAGGGATGAGGCCTATGGTATTCTATGTATGAGCATATCTAGAGACCTCCTCTTCCATATTGATGGATTGACATCACCTAATGAAGTGTGGGAGAAGCTTGTAGAGATTTTTGGTAAGATAGATGAGATGAGAGGACATCAAATCAAGAATGAATTGATCTCTTTGAGTCCCAGCAGCTTCGAATCCTTGCAACTCTACTTTCCCAAGTTTAAAGCCCTTGTTTTGCCGCTAAAACAATGTGGATTTGAAAAGAAGGAGGAGCAGCTAGTTTTGGCCATACTATAAAAGCTTGGCCCTGACTATTCAGTGTTTGTTTCGACCTTCCATGCCACCAAGTTGACAGCTCAATCCTGGAAGATGCCTAATCTTGCAAATTTCATGGAATCCCTCACACAAGAAAAAGATAAACTAGTGATGATGGGCACCATCAAACCTTCCAAAGACCAAGCTTTTGTTGCTAGAGATTTGAGGGTGGATTCAAAAGGCAAGAAGAAAGATAAGAAGCCACCTGAGCAAAAGAGACACAAGAACAAGTCTCAAGAGGAGCCCCAAGGCTCCAAGAAGAACTTCCAGAAGAAGAAGAACAAAGGAGAAATGAGAAAGTGCGCATACTACAGTAAGGGCTATCATCCTGAAAGCTCCTGCATGCATAAGCAAATTGACATGTTGACCCAACTAGTGGAGAACAATAACATCTCCCTTCCTGATTGCACAAAGAAGAGGGAAGGAGGATAAAATTCAGAGGACAGAGAGAGAGTACATGCATTGGTTGCGGGCACATCAAGCTCACCTAGCTTCATCATAGACTGTGGAGATTCAAGACATATGGTTTCGACCAAGGAAACATTCTCCTCTCTTGACATGTCGAAAGGTCCACCAATAGTGCTGGGAGATGACTCTCTCACTGACAGTTTGGGCAAAGGAAGGATTGATCTTGACCATGGTAAGTTCAGTAATGTATTGTATGTTCCAGGTCTTGCCTCTAACCTCTTGTCAGTGTATCATATGACCCACACAGGGTCTCCAAAGAAGGTCATATTCTCCCCTGATGATGTTGAGATCACAAAGATCTTGAATGGTAAATTCATTGCAAAAGGAGTTGTAGATTACACTTCGAAGGTATACATGTTTTCGCATTTTCTGCCCTACTCAAACCCCTCTGCTCTTCTGATTCATGCTAATGAGGCAAGCAAGATTTGGCATGAAATATTTAACCATATTAAATATAAGCATCTTTTTTATCTAAGTGAAAAAGAAATGGTCATATGGTTACCAAAGATTAATATTTCCAAGGGAGTCTGTCAAGGTTGTATCCTAGGAAAACACCCAGAGCATAAATTTGAGAGAGCTAGTCATGAGAGAACCTTTGCACCTCTTGATTTGATCCACAGTGATGTTGCTGGTCCATTTCCTCATATGTCAATGAGTCAAGCCAAATATGCATCGACCTTCATAGATGACTTTTCCAGGTATTGTTGGGTTTACTTCCTGAAGCATAAGTCTGAAGTTTTTGGCCTCTTCAAAGTCTTTAAGGCTTTGGTTGAAAACCAGTCTGGGAGGAGACTCAAGATCCTCAGATCTGACAATGGTGGTGAGTATGTAAAGTCTGAGTTCATTCAATATTGTGAAGATGTAGTTATTCAGATGTAGCATTCAATCCTTTACACACCACAGCAAAATGGTGTTGCTGAGAGAAAGAACAGATCACTGAAGGAGATGACAACCTGTATGATGGAGGCTAAGACTTTGCCACCAAAGTTTTGGGCCGAGGCTATAAACTATGCATCCTATATATAGAATAGGGTTCCTCATAAACAGCTTGATGGTATGACTCCTTTCAAATCTTGGAGTGGGCACAAGCTAGATGTGACCCATTTCAGGATTTTTGGCTCAAAGGCTTGGGCTAGAATTCCAGCTGAAAAGAGTAAGGCTTTGCAGCCCCAAATCCAAGAGTGTCTATTTCTTGGGTACTCTGAAGATTCAAAAGGGTACAATCTGATCAAATTGAGCACAAACAAATCCTTCATTGAAATGAGTGTTCAATTCCAAGAAGAGCCTTTAGCAGCAGTTGAAGTTGGAGAGTCTTCTTCACCACCAGAACCATTGAATGTAAGTGAAGAGACAAATGAGTTTGCTGATTATGATATGTATGATAATGATGATTTAATTGCATATCTTGACAGTTATACAAGACCAAAATGGGAATAAAATACCATTCATGCAGCTGGGGAACTAGCTAGAAATCTTGGTGATCCTAGGAGGACTAGATATCAGTTTTAGAGTGCCCTATGTATGAAAGACCCTTTGTTTGTAGAGAAGTGATATCTGATGGTTGAATCAGACCCATAGAAATATGAATATGCAACACATGATCCAATATGGAAAACAACCATGAAATAATAATTCATCTCACTCCAGAAGAACAACACTTGGGAACTAGTTGATCTTCCCCAGGGAGGAAGCTAGTTCAATGTAAGTGGGTTTTCAAAAATAAGTTTTCTGCTGATGGTTCACCTTTGAAATATAAGGCAATATTGGTAGCCAAGGGATACTCATAGGTACATGGTATTGACTACAATGAGACCTTTGCACCAGTGGCAAAGATGAACTCCATCAGGCTAGCCTTAGCCATTGCAGCTTCGAAGCAATGGGAGGTACATCACATGGATGTGAAGTGTGATTTACTAAATGGATATCTTACTGAAGATATTTAAATGTAGTATCCTCAAGGATTTGTGTATAATCCATATTTTGTGTGCAGGTTCAAGAAATCATTGTATGGGCTTAAGCAATCCCCTAGGGCTTGGTATGCTAAGATTGATGGCTTTTTGTTGTCATTGAGTTTTGTTTGATGTAAGTCTAATACTAATGTTTATTTGAAGCTGATTCATGGTTCTTTGATTATTATTGTCTTGTATGTGGATGACCTTCTGATTACAAAAAGTTCAAAGAAAGAAATTGCCTCCTTCAAGGATGCAATGAACCATGCATTTTCTATGACTGATTTAGTGTTGTTGAGCCAATTCTTTGGTCTCGAAATTGCTCAATCCCAACATGGAATAAAATTACATCAGTACAAGTATGCTTTATATTTTTTGAACAAGTTCAACATGAAATATTTCAATCCAAGCAAGACTCCCTTCCTTTCAGGAGTTAAGCTTGAAGAAGCAGGTTCTTCTCCTATGGTAAATAATACACTGTATAGGAAATTGATTGGGTGTTTGTTGTACCTTACAAACACTTGACCTGATATTTATTATGCAATAAGTGTGGCCTCAAGATACATGGATCAGTCTCATGACATCCATTGGAGTGCATCCAAAAGGATCCTTAACTTTGTTCAAGGAACAAGAACTCATGGGATCTTCTACAAAGCTAAATCTGATCTTGATTTGATTGGGTTTACTGACAGTGATTGGGAAAGTGACAACACAGATCAAGAGTCAACATCGGGATATGTGTTCATGCTTGCTGAAGGACCAATCAGCTGCTCAAGCAAGAAATGGAGTGCCATAGCACTTTCATCTATAGAAGCAGAGTATAGAGGAGTTGTAAATGCAGCAACTCAATGTTTATGGTTGCATGGGATACTTGGTGAGTGTGGCTTCGAATCAGAGTTTTCAACTATTATATATTGTGATAATCAGAGCACCATTTGAATATGCAATGATCCAATTTAGAGACAGAGAACCAAATACATTGAGATCCATATGCACTACATCAGACAGCTTGTGCATGATGGCACCATTCACTTACTCTTCTGTGCATCTTCAGAACAAGTAGCAGACATATTCACCAAAGTTTTTTTTGTGAGAAGACATTCAGCAATGTCAAATCAATGCTATGGATTGTTGATCATGCTGTGAAGCATGATTGATGACAAGATTTTCAAATTTTGTTTTACTGTCCATGTTTAAGGAGGATTTTCCCACTGGGTTTTTTCCTCTTTCCTTGCTTAAATGGACATGCAGTATGTAAAGGGTGACTAAGCCTTATTTCTAGGCCCTATAGTTTTCTGATATTTACTCATAAATTCAGGCTTAAGGGGGGGTGTTAGAATAATCAACCCATAGTTAGCTACCTTAGACATTAATTAATCCATTTTTGTCTTATTTGCCTAGTTTCCAATATTTAGAATATCTTCTTTATTCCATATCCTCCCTAGCGCATATCTGCTTTTTCTGCTAAGTTGCAAGCTTTATTGAGATTTAGGGCAAAAGGGAAAGTAAGACTAGGTGTAGTTGACTTGTTTTTTTCCCTCATCATCCTACATTCTTTTCTCCTAATAAAATCATTTATGAGTTGTCTTTCCATCACTTATTAGCTTTCCTACTTGACTTTTCCAATTCGTGAGCCTCTAGGTAGATTTGGAAACTGCTTTATGCACCTATGGGGGGTTTGACTAGATTTAGTAAGCCTACTTTTTGACTATTTTGAATGGCATCCTTATGCATTTGAATATCTCATGTAATTATATATTACAGCAGCATATGACTTCATATGGTTGGCTATTGTACACTTATTCAATACAGATTAGTGTTATGCTCCAATTTCAGTCTCCTTTGTGTGTAATTTTGCATGTTTGATTAGCAATTTTGTGAGTGCAATTGTTCTATCACTGGTTCAATTTCCACATGGTATCAAAGCTAAGGTTCTCAAAGTTCAAGTTCTACATGGTATCAGAGCTAAGGATATCAAAGCTCTACATGATATCATATCTTTGAGAGTTCATTAATTAATCCTCCTTTTCAGATTTGCAGGTTTATTTTGTAGGTTCAACTTCGAATGGATTCAAGAGTATCAGTTCCTCTTCTTTCTCTATTCACAAGCTATTCAGAGTGGAAACTAAAGATTATTTCATATCTAAAGAGACAAGGTCTCTAGAAGATATCTATTGGAGCTGGTGAAGAGTCTTATGAAGAGCCAAATGACTGGTTGAATGAATGTGATAGAGCGATTGGAGCTATTTGTCTAGCTATCTCTCCATGCATACGCTACCTTATTGATTTTGTTGATTACCCAAAGGATCTCTAGACAACATTGGATATATTTTTGGGAAATGATAATGAGGATCCTTCTAGCTATGTGGAGAGTGCCTCTAGCTCCTCAATGATTTCTCTCTCTCAAGATGTCTCGGCCTCTATGGTCTCTGATGAAGTTGATAATGAAGAAGAAGTTTCTCATATAGTTCCTATTGCTACTACTCTCTTTGATTTGAATGCTTCCTCTTTCAATCAAGAAGCAAATATTGAAGAGCCATCTTTTTCTGTGTCTCTTGAAGTAGAAGATCTTGATTCATCTTTTTATGATGTTTTTGATGAAAAAGAAGTGACTAATGGAGCTTCTATTTCTATTGATGATTCACTCACACATTTAGTGTTCTCTATGTCTTATATCATGGATTCTAAGATCCATATGCCAGACCTCTCACACTTTGTGCATGCCTCTCTTTTTGATGGTGCGCAACCCAGTGACTTCCAAGATGTTTGCTTAGCCAAATCAAGTCCTTCTAGTGTTTTTTCACTTACCATACTTGATCCCATGTGCTTCTGCAGCTCCTCCTTTTTTCTTGGCACTCATTCTCAGAGCCTCCTTGAAGATTTTGAACATCACTATCTTTCCTCCTCTCATACTTCTACCATAGAGGATTCTTTACCAGTATATTCCCATGACTCTACTATTGTTCTTATTTGTGATCTCTTGGATTATTTGGAAGCTAGATCAACCCATGGAACCCATTCATTTTCACTCTTTGATCCCATGCCTTCTCTATGTTCCTACATGATCACTTGCACACATCCTCTCTATGTAAATGAAGATGGAGACATTATACACTCGCTTGGACAGTTATTTTACCTATCTGGATCTCATTTCATCTCTATTGGTTTGAAGTTCAAGTCATCTCATCATCTTGGAGCTGATTACAAGTCTCAATATCCTTCAGTATTTCCTTCACATCATTGGATTTTAGTTGTTCTAGATGGTCCTAGTTTCCATCCTGCAGTTGTCCTTGATCTAGGTGAGCAGATTTATCTTCTTCCCAAGAAGAATATTCCTCCAGACATCAGCATTTAGTTTGGAGCAGCAGCAACACCAGTAGTTCAACATTTTTGGTATTACTTTTCATGTCCTTTATTGAGGGAGGATTTTCCCCTTGAGGTTTTGCCTCTTTCCTCATTTCTTTGGACAAGATAAATTGTAAAAGGGTGACCATAGCTTTATTGCTGGGCCCTATAGGCATATATATTTCTGATTAGTTCAGTGATATCATCATAAAATCAGGCTTAAAGGGGGGTGTTGGAATATCATAAACCCACTCATAAAATAATTAATCATTATTTGATTAATTTCCTACCCACTAGCTTAGATAGTTGGCATCCACTTTCACCTTAGATTCAATACTTTCCATCTATATCCTAGGAATAATTTATTTCTGATTCTGGGTTGATCTTGACCACTTTATGGCCATCCAAAATTGGCAACTGTGCTTTACAGCAGATTCTGCTTTATTCTTCTTTTTTTGCTTTAACCTGCTTTTCTATGGATAAGGTAAAGCTAGTCAACTAGGAAACTGGTAGCTTTTGTTTCCAACCCATCCTCCATTATTTTATCTCCATATTCTAGGATTAGCAAGTCTTTCCTTCACTCATCATCACTCACACATGCTATTCCTAATTCATGAGGTGCTTGATAGATTGGGAAAGTGCTTTAGTCAACTATGGGGTTTATCATAATTAGTAAGCCTGCTTTATGAGCTAGCTTGAGTTGTCTTCTAGCAACTCCTTTTCCTTTATAAGGATGTATTTCCTATGTAATAATATCAATTATAATTTATTGATCATTCATTAATGTGTGTTCATTAATTCTTCTTCTTCTCCTTATGTTAATTCTCTACAATTCTCTATGAGGTTAATTGTGTGCCTAGATCCTTAGACAGTTTATGAAATTCCTTAGGCCATCAAGGCTTTATAATTTCTATAGATTTATTGTCGATTATGCTAAAATTTCTAAAGGTTTCATGCGTCTCTTAAAAAAATATGCACCATTCATCTAGGATGACCTATCTCAACTCTCTTTTGATGCAATAAAACAATCCCTAGTGTCAACCCCAGTGCTTAGTCCTCCAAACTATACAAGATATTTTTTTCTATTTTTGGAATCAATTGTATCCACTTTAGGGATGGTTTTGGTACATGAGGATGATTTATCTCAAGAACATGTCATATATTATATTAGTAAGGGCCTTTTTGACCCTGAATTTAGATATTCCCAGGTAGAGAAGCTAGCCTTGGAAGCAGTTCATGTTGTCCAAATACTTAGACATCATATACTTTCAAGAAAAATGACTATATTGGTTGAAATGAAGCCCATGTGACACATTTTATCTCATCGAATAATTGGGGGAAAGTACTCAAAATGGATAGTAATTTTTCAAGAATTTGATCTCGAATTCGTAAATGCTAAATCCAAGAAGTCATTAACATTTGCAAAATTAGTGTCTAAGTTACCCAGCAATAAAGAGGAAACAATAGAAGAAGAGTCTTGGGAAGACGAACATTTACTTCTCGTTTCCACTACTAATCCTTGGTATGGAACATTGATTATATATATCCAAACAAAAAATTTTATGCTCAATTTTCTAGCATTGAACAGCGTTGTATCCGATACCAAGAACAAAGATACCTCATTATTGGGGATACTTTACACCGTAGAGGAATAGACTTAATTTTAAGATGTTTTTTGGTACACGAAAAAGCCAAGAAAGTATTGAATGATTTCCATGCAGGAGCATGTGGTGGTCATCTTTCTGGATGGGAAACTGCTCAGAAAACTTTGTGTGCAAGGTACTTTTGACCCACAATATTTAAAGATTGCATTAATGCCATTAAAAAGTGTCATCCTTATCAAATCTATATGAGAAAAATGTGTGCACATCCTACTCCATTACACCCTGTAGTAATCGTGGCTCCATTTTCAAAATGGGCCATTGATTGCTTGACAATCAACCCACCTTCATCCAATGGACATCACTACATCATAGTAGCAATGAACTACTTTACAAAGTGGGCTGAGGCAATGCCTACATTTGAAAACAGAGAAAAAACTGAAGCATATTTCTTATTCAGTCATGTGATAACTAGGTTCGGTGTACCCAAATAAATCGTCACATACAATGGTATCCATTTTAGGAATTCCTTCGTGGATGAACTTATGACCAAGTTAGGATTACGGCAGGATTTTTCCTCACCATATCACCCCCAATGCAATAGTCAAGTATAAGATATCAACAAGGTTTTAAAAACCATGTTGCAACAAACAATTAATAAGAACAAAAATAACTAGCATATGATGTTCTCTGCTCTCTAGGCTTATCATACCTCATCTAAAACTGTGACTAGATTCACTCCTTCCTAGTTTGTTTATGGAGAAGAAGTTGTGTTATCGATTGAATGTGAGGTCCCGCCATTAAAACTATCTATTGAACTCTTACCTAACACCTATGCAGAAGAAGAAAGACTCCTCCATATTAATTATCTTGATGAAACTAGAAGAGAGGCCTCATTAAACATAGAAGCACACAAGAAAAGAGTCAAAACCAAATACGACAAAGTGTCCCATCCTCGAGTCTTTTCAGAATGCGATTTGGTTTTGGTTTATGACCAAGAAAATCACAAAATAGGAAAAGGGAAATTTGTACCTAAATGGTTTGGCCCACTTGTTGTCAAAACAACATTAAAAAGAGATGCATATGAGTTAGTCAATTATGAGTGGGAACCCTTGTCGAAGATAAAAAATGATCTATATCTGTAGAAATACTTTGTGTACGAACTGAGGGCTCGCAACATTTGTTGTATTATGTTATATTTTGCGTAAAAAACTTTTTTCCAATAGTTATTTTATGCACACACTTATCTTGATCTGTATTTCTACTTGGAAAATGTCGTTAGAAACATTCACTTATTTGGGATATGCGGATCGCACCAGCCGTGGATATCGAAACATTGCTTTTGCCACATGGGTAATATTCACACATGACAATCAAGTTCTTAGTGTAGGAGGATCTTTCCTTAGAACTGTGACCAATAATGTTGCAAAGTATAATGCAGCCATTGAGATTCTAGTTGAAGCTAACTCCCTTGGAATTCAACAAATTATTGTTAAACTGGACTCGCAACTTGTTGTATCTTAGTTAAGTAGATAGTATCAGGTTATTGATCCTATATTGTTTAGAAATTTTCTATGAGTACATCTTCTAGAATGTAATTTTGAATTCATTGAGTACATCCATGTTCCTAGAAATTTGAATAACATAGTTGATTCTTTAGCTAAACACATACTTGATTGGCATCTTGGTCATACATTATTCTGATGAAGAAAGCATGTACAATGAATGCATGGCACCACAATTGAGTAAATCATTTAAATCATAAGTGAAAGTCAAAGTAACATCCATTTGTATAAAGTAAAACTGATTACATCATAACCCAAAAAGTGTGTATAAGTTCAAGACATTTTGTACAGTGACTGTTAGAGAAATAATCCACCTAAGTACTATGATCATATAACTAGGACACATTTCATTCGCTTTCATGCTATGTCATTGTTAAATTTTTAACATTAAAGCTAGCATTATCTTAGGATCTTTAACTGAGAGAATAACAAGCACAGCAATCAAACATAAGAGACAATGAACACAAATTTTTTCCTCGGGGAAACCATAAAGGACAAAACCCTGCAACTTCCTCAGAGATAGAATCAGCATCAAAAGAAAAACCCCAAAAACAGTAAGATGATCTCCCGACAACAGTAGTCTCTCTCTCTCTTGCCCCAGCAACTTCTTCTCTCTCAGTTATGTGCTACAATTGAGTGTGAGTGTGTGTATGATAAATAGAGAGGCTCACTCTCTATTTATACTAATTTCCAACTTGTCAATAACTCACTAGGGCCGACTTATCTAGGAGAGTCTAATAACCCTAGGGCCCCACAACTGCGGGGACTTTAACCATTGAACAATACGAGGGTTACCCACAATGACTTGACATGACTTGTTTACATTATTGAATCTCCCGATGGGAACATGACATAATTCAATTACATTACAGATACTTCCCAGAATAAACATCAGGGTACAATACATAAAATATACAAGTGAATACATTTTGAAGTTACAAATACATCAACACTCCCTCTTAGCTAGGAAGGTATTCTCTCGACACAATTTTTTAGCACAAGTATTCTTCTCTGTATCATCTGGATAATCATCGAGTTCTCATCATCTTCATCTTCAAGTCATCTTCACTTTTCAAGTTATCTTCATCTTCAAGTCATCTTCATCTTCAAGTTATCTTCATCTTCAAGTCATCTTCATCACTAGATCTAGATCATCACTCGATCTGGATCATCATTACTACTGGATCATCATCACTGGATCATCATCAAGTATGGATCATCATCATTGGATCATCATCAATTCTGGATCATCACGAGTGCTATCTCATGATTCTTCTAGTCATAGGAAGTTCTACAAAGCCATCCCTTTTTCATGTTGGTTGTAGGCCTAGACTCCATGTAGGTCTTCTTCAGCGCTCATATCTGACCCTAAGTCAGAATGGCCCACCCAACACTTACATCTGACAAATCATGTCAGAAAGGCATGCCCAACACTCACATCTAACCTCATCTTGTCAGAAAGGCCCAGCACTCATATCTGACCATGTTTAAACACATCACGCCAGAATGGCTCTGCACTTATATCCGACCATGTGAGAACACACTGCATCGGAATGGCTCTGCACTTATATCCAACCATGTGAGAACACATCGCATCGGAATGGCTCTGCACTTATATTCAACCATGTGAGAACACACCACATCAGAATGGCTCTCAGTCCCATACTGAGTATTCCTGGTAACTGATGAGGTGCCTCCATTCTCCTAGAGAATGGCATTCAACACTTATATTTGACCATGTGTATACACATCGTGCTAGAATGGCTCTGCACTTATATCCGACCATGAGAGAACACACCGCATTGGAATGGCTCTCAGTCCCAGACTGAGTATTCTTGGTAACTGACCAGGTGCCTCCATTCTCCCAGAGAATGGCATTCAACACTTATATATGACCATGTGTAAACACATCGCGCCAGAATGGCTCAACACTCACATCTAACATGGAAGGAGTCAATCCTCTCACCATGACAGAATGGCTCAGCCCTTACATTTGACCATGGAAGGAACCAATCCTCTCACCATGAAAGAATGGTTCATAGACTTATCACTTGCCCTTGGAGGGAACCTTGATTTGGAGAACACCAAGCTTCTCCCTGAAGTACTCAAACTTCACTCTGTCCAATGGCTTCGTCAACACATCAGCTATCTGTTCGTCCATTGCAACATACTAGAGCTTCACTGCTCCTCTCTGCAACATATACCTGATATAGTGATATTTTATCTCGATATGCTTTGACTTGTCATGGAACAACGAGTTCTCAGAAAACTTCACACAACTCTAGTTGTCGCAATATATACAAGTAGCATCCAACTGGAGATCAAATAAATTAGACAGTAGCTTCCTTAGCCATATTGCCTCGCAACTAGCTGAACAAGCTGTGACCTACTCTGCTTCAGCTGTACTCAGTGCCACATAGAACTGATTCGTGCTAAACCAAGAGATCACACCTAATCCCATACTGAAGTAACATCCTAAAGTTCTCTATCTATCAATGGCATTTCCTACCCAATCTAAATCAACATAACCTTCCAAGTTAATCTTCTGATTCACCTCATACTTGAGCCCATAATCAACTATACCCTTCAGGTACCTTAGAATATGCTTTGCACCAATCAAGTGAACATGTCTTGGGTCTGTCAGGAACTGGCTCAAGGTGTTCATAGCAAAGAAAATATATGGTCTCGTATTCGTCAGGTACATAAAGGACCCAATCATCTGACGATACATCATGGCATCAATTGATTCTGATGAAGCATCACTCAATAGCTTCAAGTTTGATGCCATAGGTGTGGTTATGGCCTTGCAGTCCATCATCCCAAACCTCTTCAGGATATCTACTGCATACTTCCCTTGTATAAGGAAGATTCCATTCGTATTCTGCCACACCTCCATGCCTAGAAAATAGTGCATCATACCCAAGTCTTTCATTTCAAACTCAGCAAGAAGCTTCCTCTTCATATAAGCAATCATCCCATCCATACCTGTTACAAATATATCATCTACAGATAGCACGAGTATCATTGGGTTCCCTTCTTCAACCTTGTAGTAAAGGTTGGAATCGTCTTTATTCTTGGTAAAGCCCAAACTGGATAGGAAGCTGTCAATTCTACTGTACCATGTCCTGCGTGCTTGTTTCAAACTGTACAGGGATTTCTTCAGTCTACACACATGAGACTCCCTATCATGTGTCTCAAAAATCAGTGGCTTCTCCACATACACTTCCTCTTCCACTACACCATTCAAGAAGGCAGTTTTGACATCCATCTGGTGTATCTTCCACTTCATTACTACAGCTAGAGCAAGTAATGATATGATGGAAGTGTATCTAGCTATGGGTGCAAAAGTTTCTTCATAGTCTATTCCTTCTTTCTGGGAGAAGCCACGAGCCATGAATCTTGCTTTATATTTCTCTATGCTGCCATCTGCAGCATGCTTGATCTTGTAGATCCATTTGGAAGTTACAACAGACTTCCATTCTGGTCTTGGAACAACATCCCAAACATCATTCTTCATGATCGATTGATACTCCTGGATCATAGCATTCTTCCATTCCTTTCTTTCTGCCACTTCTTCATAGTTGGAAGGTTCTTTATCAATAATGTCACATAGCAGGGCTACATAGTCGGAGCAGGACCTAGTTCTCTTTCTTCCTTTGTGTGATTCTTCTGAATCCCCATATCTTTCTGCACCTTGGATAATTTCTCGTACCCAAGTAGGTTTCCTCTTGTGAGGATTCTTCTCTTGAGGTGGATCCATAGGTTCTTGAGGTTCTTCTAATTCTCGATCTTCTTCTTGAATTTCTTCATTCATGGTTGTATCATGAATTCTAGGTACTTCTGTTTCTTCAGGTTCTTCAGCAGATCTCTTTCTAGATTTGATGTAATTTGAATCTTCATCAAATGTTACATCCCTGCTGATGTCGATCTTCTTGAATCTTGGGAAGTATATTGTGTAAGCCTTCGAACTTTCAGAGTATCCCAAAAATATACCTTTCTTTCCTGAAGGATCTAACTGTGTCCTCTTTTCTTTCGAAATGTGTATGTATACAGGACAACCAAATATTCTAAGATGGATGACTTTTGTTTTCTTGCTGGAAAATACTTCTTCAGGTGTCTTGTTCTTGAGTACTCTGTGTGGAGTATGGTTCTATACATACACCGTTGTTTTGGCAGCTTCTGCCCATAGATGAATGGGAAGATATTGATCATGAAGCATGGCCCTTGCAGCTTCCATGATCATTCTATTCTTGCTTTCTACAACCCAATTCTGTTGTGGATTATATGGAGTGGATAACTCCCTCTTAATCCCTGAGTCTTTGCATAAATCTTTGAATTCATTTGATGTGAATTCTCCGCCATTATCTGATCGAAAGGTCTTGATATTATTTTTTGTGTGGTTCTCGATCAAGGTTTTGAATTCCTTGAACTTGCTGAAGACGTCATCTTTGTTCTTCATAAAGTATATCCATGTCTTCCTAGAAAAATCATCAATAAAGGAAACATAGTATGCATACCTGCTTAATGAACTAGATGACATTGGACCGCATACATCGGAGTGGATGATTTCCAATATTCATTTTGCTTTGATCTCACTACTTGGAAATGTCTTCTTTGTGTTCTTCCCTTTTGCACATCCTTTGCAGGCACCGTCATGTTTTGTCTGTATTTATGGAAGACCTTCAACATCTTTTCTTGCAAGTGGTAGTGCTCTGTAATGCACATGTGCAAGCCTTCTATGCCAAAGTTCATTTGGTTCTACTGAGTCATGAACCAAATCTTGTTCTAGTTGGCCCTTCAATTTGTATAGACCTCCTTCTTGTTCCCCAATCATTACTGCATCGTCAATAGTCTTTCCCTTTGGCCACATGATAACTTGGACATCTACAAATGCAACCCTCATTCCTTTTGCATCAAATGCAGATATGGAGAGGAGGTTTTTCTTTAGTCCTAGTATAAAAAATACATCTTTCATATTTATAGACTTTCCAGAGTCTAGCTTATATGAGGATTCACCACTACCTTTTATTGGATACTAGTAGTCATCTCCAAGTTTCACCTTTTGAGGTGATTCATGTTCAGATAGTTTCACAAAGGATTCCTTGAATCCTGTCATATGTTTGGAAGAACCACTATCTATAAGCCAATTGTTGCTTCCATGTGTGATAGTTCCCGTGAGAGAGGAAATCAGAACATATTCTACACCACTTGAAGAATCATCAATGTCTTGTTTGGTTCTCTTTGTGGAAGGTTCATCATCCTCTGCAGCATGACCATGATGTCTTCTCTTGTTTCCCTTCTTCTTGTGAGAGCTATTTTTGTTTCTAGTACAATCTCTTGCAAAGTTTCCTCTTTCATACATGTATAGAAAATGTACTTAGACATATCTCTAGGCTTTCTAAAGTTACTCTTCTGGTGAGAGTGCTTACCTCTGTGATGGCTTGTTCTAGTTTTCTTGGATTGTACTGTGAGAGCTTGATCTTCACTTCCCATCTTTTCTTCTCGAGATGCTATTTGAGCTTCTTCTTTTGAGCATTCCTCCCACAGTCTACTAAAATCGACTAACTTCTTTCTGGTACAGAGTCCTTGAATAAAATAATCACATGATCTAGGGATACCATTCAATGTGGTCATCACAATTTCTGCATTCTACACTTCTTCATCTATTGCTTCCAGTTGTTCCTTGATCTGAGAGACTCTTGAAAAATAAGACTGGATGGTTTCCGCATTCTTGATCTTTACATTCTTCAATTGGTTTCTCATAGTCATCTTCAGATTTATGTTCTTTCCTTCAAACAGTTTGGTCAAGGCATCAAACATAGCTTTAGGTGTCTTTAGGGAGGACACCTGTGGTATGAGGTGATCCTTGATTGAATCAGCAATAATCCTCTTAGCCATGACCAATTTCTTTTTGTGTAAGTCCTTATCCTCATCTCCCTCTAGAACTAGAACCTCTTCGTTGATGTAATAGTCCAACTCATTTTCTTCCAAGACCAGGGAGATCCTATACTTCTAGGCTCGAAAGTTATCGGCTCCCTCAAGCTTTTCATCAAGATTGGTATGATGAGACATATTAACTAAGAACCTCAAATGAAAATACAAAATATTTAGATCTTACCAGGTCAAGATGTTGAAACTGGATCTGGAGCTAAATTTCTGCAGTGTTGGTTCAGGAGTAGATTAGGGTTTGACTTTCCTAGAGTTATGTCCAACCAAAAACTTTGATCTTAATATCTAAACTTAAATTTTGAGGAGGAGATCAATCCAGGCCTGGGCTCACTCAAAAATTCCACTTCTGTGGAAATTCCTAATTTTCGGCAGTAGTGTCAGGTCAAAAACTGGAAATGATCAGAATCAGATTCTGCTTCGAAAGAAAGATGCACCCTGGAGAGGAGAGTCAAACCAACCTTATTTTGCTGAAAATCTGTGGAGAGAGATCCAAAAAATAGGAAGCCCTAGTTTTCGCAGCTACACAGTGTCTTCTTCTCAGGTTAGCTCTGATACCATGTTAGATTTTTAACATTAAAGCTAGCATTATCTTAGGATCTTTAACTGAGAGAATAACAAGCACAACAATCAAACATAAGAGACAATGAACACAATTTTTTTCCTTGGGGAAACCATAAAGGAGAAAACCCCACAACTTTCTCAAAGATAGAATCAAAACCAAAAGCAAAACCCAAAAAACAATAAGATGATCTCCCGATAGCAGTAGTCTCTCTCTCTCTTGTCCCAGCAACTTCTTCTCTCTCAGTTATGCTCTACAACTGAGTGTGAGTGTGTGTATGATAAATAGAGAGGCTCACTCTCTATTTATACAAATTCCTAAGTTGACAATAACTCACTAGGGCCGACTTCTATAGGAGAGTCTAATAACCCTAGGGCCCCACAACTACGGGGAATTTAACCCTTGAACAATATGAGGGTTACCCACAATGACTTGATATGACTTGTTTACATTATTGAATCTCTCGATGGGAACATTGGGGCATGGTATGACTTAATTACATTACAGATACTTCCCAGAATAAACATCGGGCTATAATACATAAAATATACAAGTGAATACATTCCAAAGTTACAAATACATCAACAGTCATATGGTCCAAACTTAGGCTATGTTGATCATTTACTGCAGCAGAGGCGCTCCACTTTCATCATTCTGACAGTTGAGGTTCTCCACTTTGATCATTCTGATAGTCCAGGCGCCCTCATTAATGACACATCAGTATTGGTGCACTCCCCATCCCTTAAATCATGGAATGAGTTTGACCATAGGTGCTAGTGCATGTATTTAGCGGTGTTTGGCCTTCCTTGGGCATTTATTTTCTCCTAGAGCCACTCCCACTCACCCATGTGCTCACCCATGCCTACCCCACCTTCATTTATGTTCTAGTATGCTCCATCCATGTTCACACTAGCATCTATGACCGTTTTGGATGGTTAGTGAGCTCATTGGTCCACCTAAGGGGATTTTGAGTTCAAATCACATTCTGACACATGTATGCATCCAGATGGCCTCCAAAGGCTAACAATTTATCCCTAATGTAATATAAACATGATCCAAACATATTTACATGTTGGACATTCATAATAATATCAGTGATTGGCTACATTTGTGTATGTTAATTTCATCTTTTCTACTAATTTTCTTGAATTATGAGATTTCCCTTGGCTTCTAGATCCTACTTTGAATTAATTCTCATAGTAAATTTGCACACACCAAAAAGAATAGTATAAACACTTTATCCTTTTTTGCACTTTTCATCAAGATAAAATATCCAAAAAAATTTATAAAAAATTTGAATATATGAAAAATAATAAAAAAAAACACATTTGAACTATTTCGACTTCCTGATCCATCATGAAGAACTCACCTACAACCAACATATTACTGAATAAATGGTTCATTTCTTCTTAAATATGTCCTCTAAGGAGGTGATTCCTATAAGAATGGTAAAAAATGACTATTATACTAATCTTTTTTATTTCAAATATTAAATGCATAAATTGAAGCCTATTGGTTTAATAAATGGTTGTGTTATGGTTACTTTTACAATATTTTGGAGAAATTGACATGTTCAAACTATTTGATTCTGGATTTGAAAGATAGACCACGATTCATGATGTTTTATGGTTTTGGTATTTTTCACAAGAATTAGTCTAAAGTACAACCACGGTGCCTTTGTTCTAATTGGCCATGATCCCAGATTGGAAAAAAACTGCAGTTAATTGGATCTATTTCATTGTCTGCCAACACATAGTCCTACTTCAAATAGTATACCTATAGAGGGAACATCCAAAAGAGTGTTCACAACTACATCATCCCATGTTTGCAGTACATATCCTCGCCTTCTCCCGACCCATGCCCTTGGAGCATAGGCACATGCCCTTGCAACACTCATTCCCTCTTATGTACTATAGCATTATTTATTATTTTTCAAGATAATACATGAAAAGGAACCAAAAATTTAAAAAAAAACAAAAAACCAAAATGGAAGATTATTGAACCTATTCATAATTCATCATGGAGAAAATGGTAGTTCAGACGGTCTTTTTTTCCCTTGAACACAGCACATTTCCTTGCACCAAGTATAACTACACCATTTACATTTTCCTTAGGAAGTTGTACTAATAATTTGAACAGATCTCCATCGATAGGTTATCCTTCATGTCATTTATGGAGCTTTAGTTAATTCATCTGGAATTGGCGAATTTCACAATGGTTGTTTATTCAAGTATTATGTTTCCAAGTGTCACTATGCGTCATGTTATGTGTTCGAGGGAATTCAAACCAATGTTGGCCATTCCTCAAATATTCCTGACCAATCATGTCGACCTTCCTTGTGTCGATATACAGTGTTGGATCTCACAACTATACCAAATTATATCAACCTATTGATCCCATGTTTGTATCAAATTATGTGGGATGCATCAATTACCTCCTTCTAATGGATCTATTCCTATCGACATCAAATCATCATCTAGGAAATGGATCTAGGAACCCCGGTGAGTACCTTTGATCTTAAAGTCATTAGTGGTAGGTTTCCCTGCAAATGCCATTGGGTATACATAAATTACCCCTGATTGTTTGATTCTAAAAGTGTTTGACTTCAGAACATCTATTCACGCTTGTCAGTTTGTACTCAAGCACCTTGGAGTCCATCATCATTATCGGTGGGCCTCCTCGCATCTCTTAATAGTATACATCAATGACAAGTAATCAGATGGTGTTTAATTATGATCGAAGTCAAATCATTTATTCACATGATATAAAATCGTATTATCGTTGGTTTGTTTGAATACCTTAGGAAAAATAGTTGTATCACTCATTGATGCACTGCCCAAGTTGCACAAGATTATACTGCCATGTCAAAGCACCATGAAGACCTCGATATTTTGCACTCATAAAAAGTGTGTGTATACATTTTTTCTTTTGACATGGATCCACTGTGCATTGTTTAATTCCATGCTTGTTTACTGTTGATAATGGGTATACCAACCTTAAGAATATATTGTATATGTGGTTTATTTCCTTGTTTGAATTGCATGTTCTTTTCAGCTATTGTGCTCAACATCCTACTCCTTTACCATCCTACCTTCATCATTAAAGAGTATCAGTATGAAGAGTATCATAATAAAAGGAACTATCAATGTATTCCGGCCCTCGGCATAGCTTCAGACCTCACACGTTATAGGGGATCTGTTAACGATAAAATTAACACCCTTGAGTGTTAGTCTGAAAACATATTTCGATTTTGCCCGCAACATGAAGATCATAATTCTAGAACCATTGAGAGCTTCAATCTCTCATTTGACCACTGCTTCCACAAAAGAAGAAATGTTTGAAGACAAAGGTATCTCTAAATAGGTCAATTGTCACGTCCCCTCCCGTCAATCTGATGCAAGGGAGGAAACATGACCCAATATCCCGAGCTTATTTTTTAATCTCATCCCCATTCAATAGTAATAAATTCATGGATAAATAAAATCTTATGCATGTAGATCCTTCTTAATACACATGGCAGAATAAACATAATAACACACATGTAGAAGTGAGTACATCATCCTATTTCTTCGATGAAAAATAATGGAACAACCATACCATAATCAATCCCATTCTCATGCGATGCAAAGGATTCAAGTCAACCAGATTAAGACAATCATATAATTCAATTAACATGAGTAATTAAACATTCATAACAGAACACAAAATGATCACAATTTACACCACAGAGAATACTTATCTTTAAGATGAAACTGTCCAACAACTGGCTATGTGAGAGCAACGTTCCACCCAACCATAGATATCTGTCCGGGCTATATTCTTTTAGCTGAGAGATCACCCCTGACTTGGGATGTGTATCCACTAAGGAGGAACAAAATAGGCTCATTCACAACCATGGTTTAACTCAACTGATCATGCTAAGCCAACACATAGTTGGGTTTATCAAGCATGCAATAACAAAGGAGAAGGATGCTAAGACAATGAGATCAATCCTAGATCTATAGACATCTCAAGCTAAATTCAAGCAATCCAATCCTCTGTTCCAACATTCACACTTGGATTTCTCACAATTCTTCCATCCAAATAACTTCCTCCCGTCACTGGATTTCTGGGCTATAAAAAAATTGGGTTTTCCAATGGATTTCGGGGTATCTAATACTCTCAAATTCTCCCTAAGGTTCATATCCATCTATCACCCATTGGATTTCACTGTCAAATACCAATTCTAGGTTTTTTGGCTCTTCAAAACGTAGGTTCTTGCAAAGTTTCAATTTTGGGTTTTCTTCTCCCTCTTGGGCATGTGTAATGTATGGAATTGAAACTGCCATATTCCATAATGGAATGGGAATGATGAACTGATCCCATACCCTTTTGGCAACCTATGGTTCAATCCCACACCCCCTCACCACTCCCTAGTGGATACACATGGCCCCTTCTCATTAGTTGCTTCCATAGCCATTTTTGGTATTTTATTGCATGTTGTTTATTTACAACAATGTCCCATGGCCTAATAGCACATGGGTAACATAATATCTAATACTTTTCTTTTAACTAAAAATATGAGCATCCACTAGTGGGGCATTGGCCTTGAGCTCCATGCTAGGAAAACATACATCACATGTATAGAATATTTATATTAAAAGCTAATATATCCTAAGGGTCAAAATGGGGTATTACAATCTCCTCCCCCTTAGAATAACACCATCCTCAGTGTTCCAATACTTAGGAATACATATACGATTTATACGTTCATTTTTTTTTGTTGCAGACCTGCCCTACGTTCTATCATTTACTATGAAATTTAAAGACGAATTCCTTTGGCTTCCATGAGCTTCTCCTACTACTTCAGATCTTTCAGCTCATCCATAAGTCTAGAAACTTTACGGTTGCTACCCTCTTGATGTTCCCTTGTTGGGTAGTTCCGGAGGAAATGATGTCCTCCACATTTCCAACATTTTACTAGATGCTTCATCTTTACTTGTTCAATTTCCTTTGAGTCTTCATGCCTAGAATGTTTCTTAATGGATCAATCGGACGAATGCCTCATCATTGATCCATTTTCCTTTCCCTTACTTATTTCTGCCATAATGATTTTTACCTCCCTTTGCAGACAAATAGATTCCTGCAAAACCTTGTGGTTCATCTCATCCTTCTTCCTCTGTATCTTGAGCATCTCTCCAAGATTTTCTTGGGTCTCGAAAACTGTTTAAAGGAGACTTCCAGCCAAGTCCAATAGCCTTTGGTCTACTGCCATGGTCAATGTGCACAGCTGGCTTTCACTATTCTCACCTATGAAATGCATCATTGTAATTCTATTAGGTCAAGCATAATATAAACATTAAAATTAGTCAATTAATTTCCCAATTGACATGGGTAGTCCAAGTTTTATCCATGAGACTTTCATACTTTTCATGCTTTCCCAATAGGCACATGAGCTCATTCATGTCCATTCTTTGAACGGTAATTAACTACTTCAGCATTCACAATTTATTTCAAGTAAATAAACACACTCCACTTTCATCCATACATGCATTCAATAATTTTATTTTTTTATAAATGCATCAATTAAAAAAAGGAAAGAGAGAGTAGTAAGAGTTTTTCTCCTCTTTGTCTTGTTCCATTCTAGAACCCACACCACCATTGTGGTTTTCATGCTCCTAGCCTCTTTCACTTCATCGTGAATGCTTGTCCAACCCTTCTTGGCTATGAAACTTAGTGTCTATGGTCTATTCCAGACCTCTGAACCATGGAGCCCCTCCACATGGTTTGTCTACAATTCTTGGCTACTAGGACCCACATAGTCTCACTAGCACCCTCTTCATTACTGCTCATGTTGAGCTCTTTTAGGATGGTCACATGTCCACATGCATCCCTAGGATGCCTTCATAGTCTTTTCTCCCATCAATACCTACACTCAAACATTGATTCGATTCACATGTTTAGTTTATTCTCATAAGGTTTATCTCTAAACAAGAGTTTAGAAAATCATAACCAAATCATATACATATGTATATTCATAAGAAAGAAGCTACAAGATAACCAAATACTTATATGTATTGTTAGTTTCCTCTCTGGTCCACAGGGTCCTGCTTTGCTTTGCAAGTCTTGGGATCGCCTATGGACTTGGATGTTATTCCAGCATGCAGGCTACTCCACAACATCAAATAGTTAATGTCCAACTAGTACACCTTCATGCCGAGGAAGAAAACTTCACCACGACCATTTCTAGGTCAAGGATCTACTATGGAGACCTAGGAATATAACATCCTTTTCATCAACACCTTCACAACCCTTCATCAAAATACATACAAACTCCACAACATCCTTTCATACACATCAACACTTCAACCGCAACCCCTCACAACAACCTTTTACTTTGCTTCTTTAGTGTGCAACACCAAATTGCATTTGTTTAGGCTGACAACACAAGTAGTATAAGAAAAATCATCATTGTTATTGCTCTAAAATTGTAACCATATTTCATAACATTCACTATCAAGTATTGAAACACCAAGAATGTGTCCACTCCCTAGGGTGTAGTCAATATTGAAAACCTTATCATGACCCAACATTGGGGAAGTGTGCACCCCTTTTCTATGTGAGCCATGTAGGCCCTACTCATACTCAAGAAGTCTTCCATAATGGAAATATAATCAAAACATGCTCTGCATAATTAGACATGCATAGTCTTAGCTAGGGTCACAGAAGACTTATCCATGTGCAAGTGTAGTCTTTCTTAATTAATGAGGAATGGGGGCTCCCTTCTCTGAGTTGACAGTCCCTCGGTTTTCCACCCAAACTCCCTTTTTACATTCCATATCCCACATATGTCTTATTGACATAATCTCTACCATCTCACTCATATTTTTCACCAATCATGTAGTGCATATTGGACATTGCCAAAATATCCAATGAAGTTTCACCCGAAACCCATTTCCGAGATATGAGATCCTTCCCATGAAGTTTGGCTCCTACACGCCATCACACATGATCTTCCTGCAATGTGTATTCTTGGCACACTTATCAAGTATCCAAACAGTCAACATCATTTAACAATACAATTCAAATCTGATTGTTCCATAACCAATCAATGGCACTAACAATTAAATTCAACAAGAATTTGCAACTCTGTCCACTACAGAAATTGATTTGCTTAGCAATGAGGCTATCCTCATATTGTTTGTCTCTTATAAGTGTCACCACTCTACCCATTATAATTTTATGCTTACTAGCATAACATGAACATCCACTTTCAATACGTCCTCTTGACACAATTCTATGCAAGCCAACGGTGATTAGTAATTATCAACAATTCTCAAATCTGAAATCTACAAGTCCAGATTGACAATCTGTTCTGCACATCAACTATTTTTACGACCATGAGACTCTTCTCGTGAGGTTTGGCTCTTTCACATGGTATATTCCATCCTTTCTCATGGACTTACCAACATTGCCATGCCCAAAACAATCTACCTGTAATCTGAAATTCAATCAGCCAAACACTTTGTAAGTCTCTATGCATATAATATTTCATTTCTACAACAATCATTGAAGCATTTTCAGAATTATAACACTCCACAATTCAAACACTTCCAGTTGTTAACATATCAATATCACCAAACTCATTTAATTCACGTGAATCATTATCATACTAAAATTGCAAGGTACAATCACATCATTTATGAAATTTAAATGAAACTTTTAGATACTCATTATTTCACAGTCATATCATTTATACAACTTTTCCCTTCCACAAAGCATTCCGGCAGCCCATCGATCATGACTATCCTCTTCATGCACTTACTATTCTGCATTCATAACAGCCCATGAAATGATCCTAGGATTATCATCAATTCATCATTTCATTCATTATTTAGTTTTCAATAACACACACACCATCCCTATGCATTCATGCAATGCTTCACAACTTGTGCACCCACACTTATGCATGCAGATTTACAATATTTACTCAAACTTTTCATATGCATTCGCTCAATGCATAACTACAAGATTTATAAAATCTCTTAATGCATATCCACTTAATGCTACCTTGTATTGATTCATGAATGCTATGCATTCAAACATATTATGGCCTAACCATGACTACTTCATATAGGATGCATTACTATAATCAAGACCACCAGTCCTCACTTGTTAAGATCATAGCAAGCATACACATGGCATGATATATTTTTATATGAATGTCATTCACATGAATGCATTTCAATCCTAAATGCATACCATTATATGATTACTAAATATGGTTCAGTTGATTCTTACCCAATCCCCTTTCCACACTTATGCAATCATCATAATTAAACCATTACCTGCATGGCTCCCATTTACAACCTTGATGTTACTAGTTTAGTTTGTCTCTTACAAAAGATTGCCCACCAACTTCTTGATCATGGATTTTTTTTCCTTATCCTTTTCTTCATAAGGTTGCTAGTCACAGGCAACAACATCATCAACATCTTCAGCTATGCTCCTGTTGTCATTGGTCTTACCACCAATACCATCACCAATACTGATTATCAACCACAATATTTACCATTAGTGATTCATTGCATATGTAAAATTCCACTGCTTTTACCAATATGTAATATCATATGCGTGCAAAACATATTCTCATGCACTGTCCATTGTTTATGAATATGCCAACTAGTACATATTCATGCCATCCATCTAATATCTGCATTTTCAACATTACCATGCCATAATTTTATGTACACAAAACTTATAAAATATAAATATAGTTAGCAAGACATGGGTTAAGGAATTTTCCCTTTCCAATATCTCATCTTTGCATGAAATTCCTCTTCCACATAATGGATGGTTCGATTTCATGGTCTCTAAAAAGTGCAAAAGGAATCATTAACTGTGATTTTCTCACCAAACAACAATTCAATACATATACTTATGCATAATATTCATACCTGCTACTTCTAGGCATGCAATTCTAGGAATTGTCCATATTGACAGCGACATTTTTTTTTTCAAAACAACCACTAGCACTTTTATTCTCTAAATGTCTATGATATATGAAAACCTCATTTAAACTCTGGTGATTCTCCACTATTCTTTGCTGGTTAAGCTTTCCAATTCCTATCCACATGCTCCATTCTGACTTCGAGTGTGAAAATTACACCACTTCTAAAATGACAATTTTCACCAAATTTATGCACTTTTACAAACACCGGTATTCTGGAATGCTACCTTTGAAGGTGACTATGATTCTAAAAAATGTGTTGATAAACCAAATTGTTAGTTGCATAATCATTCACATGAATTCATAATTACTTACCTTCATCTGGAAAAAATCTCATATTGCCAACTTTGTCAAAACACAAAATTTTCTTCCATAAAAAACGACTGTCTCAGGGGGTCAAGGGGGTCAAGGGGGATTGCAAATCATTTTATTTCATGCAATATGGCATATAAATAGTCTTCCATTTATCATATTTGTGGCCCCTATAATCTCACTGAAAATCCCTATTCCGGAGCAAACTTTTCACCTGCTGCATCGAAAAAAATTTAGACTTCCACTCACTACAACGGATTGATATTCATCTTCCTTCCACCGTAGCAGCACCCACTCCATATTTTCTCCACCGCTGTGGTGGCTCCTTCACAAAATTTCAGCCGCTAATGTTGTCGGCTCCCTCTTTATTTTCCATCTTCCGCACAGTGGCTCAATTTTTGGTTCCTAGCCGCCGTAGCGGCTCATTCTTCTTTTCTCGACCTCCATTTACTGGATTTCTTTTCCTTTTCCTGCCCATCACAATGTCAGCTCTAGTTTATTTTCCACCTGTCGTTGCATCGGCTCTATCCTTCTCTTTCTCCCGCCATACGTTGGCTCACTTTTCCTTTTCCTGTTGCCACCGTTGCGGATACTTTTCCGATTTTCAACCGCTATAGCAGCTCTTCCATCTTCTTCTGGTTGCCGCTACATCGAAAAATTTTCCAACTTCCAGCCGCCGCATCAACACTTAGAAAAAAAAAATTGAACAATTTTTTTTTCTTCGGCTCGTTGCTTTTATTTGAGCCTCCACCATTGTGGGTCAATCCGCAACTTTCATCTGCCGTTGCGGCCCGTCCGCTTGTCAGCTTAAACTTGATCTTGTACCTGTCATTGCGGAAAGAGTCCAACAAAGTCTCCACCGTTGCGGATCCCTTCGGACAATGCAGTTGTGGTGTCGTCTCCCTTCGGGTGACGCAACCACCATGTTGGCTATGCTTCAAATTCCTAAGCCACCACATAGAGGGGATTTTTTTTTATACTTAAAAAAAAAATTCTTTGTCTCGTGACTGTTGAACACAGGGTAATTTTGCCTCTGTTAGCTACTCAACCTTGGCCCATAGAGGCCCAATAATGAAATCTAAAGCTTTGATACCACTCTGTCACGTCCCCTCCCATCAATCCGATGCAAGGGAGGAAACATGATACAACATCCTGGGATTATTTGTCAATCTCGTCCCCATTCAATAGTAAGAAATTCATGGATAAATAAAATATTATGCATGCAGATCCTTATTAATACACATGGCAGAATAAACATAATAACACACATGCAGAAGGGAGTACATCAGCCTATTTCTTCCAGGAAAAATAATGGAACAACCATACCATAATCAATCCCATTATCATGCTATGCACAAGCTTCAGGTCAACTAGCTTAAGACAATCATATCATTCAATTAACATGAGTAATTAACACATGCATAAAAGAACACAAAATGATCACAATTTAAACCACAAAGAATACTTATCTTTAATATGAAATTGTCCAACAACTGGCTATGTGAAAGAAACATTCCACCCAACCATATATATTTTTCCATCTTATATTATTTCAGCGGAGAGATCACCCACGAGCTGGGATGTGTATCAAATAAGGAGGAATTAAATAGGCTCACTCACAGCCATGGTTTCACTCAATCGAACATGCTAAGCCAACACATAGTTGGGTTTATCAAGAATACAATAACAAAGGAGGAAAATGCTAAGCCAGTGAGCTCAATCCCAGACCTACAGACATCTCAAGCTAAATTCAAGCAATCCAACCCTCTGTTCCAACATTCACACTTGGATTTGTCACAATTCTGCCATCCAAATAACTTCCTCCTGTCACTGGATTTCTAAGCTATAAAAAAATTGGGTTTTCCAATGGATTTTGGGGTATCTAATACTCTCAAATTCTCCCCAAGGTTCATATTCATCCATCACCCATTGGATTTCACTGTCAAATACCAATTCTAGGCGTTTTTGGCTCTTCAAAACAAGGGTTCTTGCAAAGTTGCGATTTTGGGTTTTCTTCTCCTTGTTGGGCATGTGTAATGGATGGAATTGAAACTATCATCTTCCATAATGGAATGGGAATGACAAACCGATCCCATACCCTTCCAACAACCTATGGTTCAATCCCACACCCCCTCACGACTCCCTAGTGGATACACATGGCCCCTTCTCATTAGTTGCTTCCATAGCTAGTTTGGTATTTTATTGCATGTTGTTTATTTACAACAATGTCCCATGGCTTAATAACACATGGATAACATAATATCTAATACTTTCTTTTTAACAAAAAATATGGCATCCACTAGCAGGGCCTTGGCCTTGAGCTCCACGCTAGGAAAACATACATCACATGTATACAATATTTATATTAAAAGCTAATATATTCTAAGGGTCAAAATGGGGTATTACATCAATTCCATGACCACTTGAGGGCCAAAACACAGTTCCTATAACTCATATTTTGGGGAAAATACCTAACATGGGTCTTAATTGTCATGGAAATACTGAAAAATCAAGTTTGATGCCTAAAAATTTAGGTAAAGAAGGTATTTTGAAGAAAATAATTAAAAATATTAAAAAATATTAATCCCACAATCATGGTTAAGTGATTGGCTGCAAAACCCCCAATGCTATATAAGGAAGGCATATGAGGTGAATTAGAGGAGACAAATTAGACAGTAAAGGCATGCTAGAGAAATTGAGGACTAGAAATGAATCTTCTACTACAAAGGTTTTTGGGCATCAAAGGCATGGATGGTATAGGATTATGTCTAGGCTGTGGAGAAGGAAAGCACCTTCAAGGGTTGTAAGTATTTCTACATGTTCATTTATTATGAATCAATTCAGTTTTCTTCCCAATTCTTGTTCAATGTTTTCCCTTCAAGTTTTATGTTGATGTAGAATTGGTAGTGTTGTTCAGGAGAATAAAACCGTATAACCTAGGGTCTCTAGGGTTACCAACGTACTAAATAAAATTGCAGACATTCATCCATTTCAGAATTTGATAGAGAAATATGGAAGAAATTAGTCATACCTTGTTTATGACGGTAGATCCTAGCTTTCTTCTTCACTTCAAATTGCTTCCACAACTTCTAGGGAATCTCCAACACCTACAAAGAGCAATATCTTTCCTACAATATCTTATATATTATATAGACGATTAATGAAACAATATGCTTGCAATGAAATAACAAGACAATTCATAAATCATAATACATAAGAGTGCAAGGAAACAACATTGTAAGAAAGACTCTCTTTATTAATTAACAAATGAGGTAAGACTACAACCAGTATCTGAAACAAGTGCTCCTCTGCTAGCTAAGGACACTGAGTTCTTCTGCTCCAAGATCTCTACATTAGAGGAAATTTCAACTCAAAATGGGCCTCCTAAGGAAAATTAATAAAATAATAAAAAAATATTTATTAATTTTGGAGGAAGAAAATCAAAAACTACATTTGTGTTTGTATTTTCAACATAAATCCCTGTGTTTTTACTCAAATGTCGATAGGGAGAGCTCGTTGGATGAAGAATTAAATTACGCATCCAACAAGTACCCATTCGGCATACTTTTGATGGGCTCGGCTACCCCAAAAATAAGAAATACCTAAAAACACATGATGATGATGTCATCATCACATTTTTTCAAGTATTTCTTTCTTTTGGGGTAGCGGGGCCCATCAAAAGTATGCGGAGTGGGTACTTGTTGGATGCAGAATTTAATTCTGCATCCATTGAGCTCTTTCGATCGAAATTTGAGTAAAAGCATAGGGAGATATGTCGAAAATACGAGCAAAAAAAGTAGTTTTTTTTATGATACCTATCCCCAAATTTATATTTAAAAATTGTTTAAGAGGTGCTCCATTTTTTAATTTTAAAGCATTTTGATTGGCTAATACATAATGACATGGAATTTGTATTATTTTTGGAAGGCCCATTTTAAATTGAAGTTTCCTCTAATGAAGGCAATCCACAAGCATAACTTTGCTCTAGAAATGAATGATGTTTAGCCTCAACCCTTACCCTCTATTTATACACAAGGAAAGAGAGAGGCTACAAAGGTTGAGATGGTTGGGGAAGTTGGGATAGTTATGATTAAGGACCCAACTGTCCTCGACTAAACTTGTTTGTATTTTTTAATTTTGATTTAAGGCATTCACGACTATTCATACTAGCAGGTCACGCATGATATGTGACTTTCATAAGGGAAACCTGTGAATTCCAACCCTATTGGTGTATACGTGGGTTGCAAGGTCAATACTTGTGAATGATATGCGGGTTACAATGGTAATAGTCTCACCCTAATAACCTTACAAAAAAATATCATGCTGGTAAGAGGATGATGTATCAAAGGTCATGCCCATCTATAATGTTTTGGACACTTCTATCCATTTTTTCCTTTTGTGTACTGACACATTAAGTGTCAGTAGTTGGATGAAGAAGTTTCATTTTACAAGATAACAGATTCCCCCTAATGTGTGAGGTCAAAGGGAAGTGATGGACGCAATACATTACAAAATTTATTCCTGGAGAACTCAGCTACCAAGACTGTAGGGAGGTACCTAAAACAATACATATCAAATTCATATAGAAAATCATATATGAGGATGCAATGTTCAATAAAGAAGAACACTAGATTCTTTACAATATTTGATTACATCATATTATACGGGAAACAATTCCTCGTGTATCACAAAGGTGGACTGAAGCCACAATATACAAAGATGAGTCTTCAAAATCTGAAAGTAGTGTTGTTGAAAATAACACAATCTTGTGAAACTTAGGTTTTAGAAATATGAACCTAAGGTATTCGTCTGAATCCAAAGGAACTAGTACAATCCCTACCATGTGAATAGATAAGTTGAAGTCGAACATGGAAGGAACTCAAAAGAATGTCATTAATTGAGTGATGTTGACAACTGAAGAAAAAGAGTTCATTGAATAAGGGTAGTGAATCCTAAGGTACCATCGTCAAAACTCGAGGTCTTCATCTTCAAGAGGTGCTGATGAGAAACCGTGATGTGAGGAGGAAGGCAATGAATCCTTCAACAAATCATAAGAGTGACTAGGAAACTAGATGAGGCGAAGGTAGAATAGATGATAATGATGGGAATCAGGATAATTAGATAAAGGTATTGATCCTTGACCAGTGAGCATGACATAGAGATGACCCAAGGCATCTTTTAACTTGCAAATATGACAACTAGACTTATCTGTCATGTAGGAGACATTATCAGATTCCCCGTGTATAAAAGACAAGTGGAGGAGTAAAAACTCAAAGTAATAGCCGAGCTGAAAGTATAAACTAGTACATGAGCAGCGGAAAGTGCAGGGAGTGCTTTCTTCAAGGATGACATGCTACCACTGTTTATAACCCAAAGAGAGAAATTATTCCTTATCTTTCTTGTTAAGTTTTAACGAGTCCAAGAAAGTCAACTCGAATCTCTCTTCATTTTTGACAAGATTGAAGAAGGGAGAGAATAGTGCTTGATATTCATTGATTCGTGGATTTTACGAGCCCAAACTAGTATATGCTCATTTGGTGTTTTCATAGTTTTGGGAGTCTGAAAACTATGAAGAAGACTCTAGGGGGGTTATTTTTCATACAATTTAGTCTCCTGAGGCTGAAAAAGTATAAAACAGTCCACATAAGAACTCTCTTAGCTCCAGGAGGACTAAGGTCTACATTTTTCGTACTTAGTCGGGAAGGTCCAAAAAAGGGGTAAACTAATACCAGACTAATGCACCTTCAGAAGTGGCATATAGCCCGAGTTTAACGAGTGTGAAGGAAGGAAAGATCACTCAGAAATATCCATTTGATTATGAGAAATGGGGCTTAAAACAATAAACTCGATGCTTTGTTCTTTAGGTTTGTGAGCATGACAAAGACATAAGTATGCTCAGAATTTTTTTCATGTTTGGGTCGAGAGCATGAAAAAGAGAAAACTAAGCTCATACCTGGTGTTCCGTTTTCGTAAGTTTAGTCCCTTAGGTCTGGAAAAGAGATAATACTACACCTAAAGATACTCTTCTCAATTCTACAGAAAAGATAGTATTCCTTTCGTGTAAAAAATCTACATGGTCTGAGAAAGAGATAACTTACCACCAATGTAGATGATCATTCACTTATTCTTAACGAGTCTGAACAAATAAGTTTACTCGATAGTCTAGTCTATTTTGGGGAGTCTGACCAAGGCCTAAAGGAAAATCCATAAGTGCAGGGAGCCTTATAAACAAGTATATATCAAAAAAAGATGCAAAATGAGGCTCATTTTGTCACAAAAAAACAACTAAGAAGGCTCTCGCAAACCTAACAAAACTACGGCATGGGTACTAGAAAGACAATAAAGTGTTCTAAATGAGGGTACCTTTGAGAAGGAGGCCCTATCCATGGAAGAACAATGATGTGTACAAGGTAAAAGTAGTTTTACACCATAGTCCATGGATGAAAAAACTGATCCTAGGGTTTAATGAGGGATAAGGTATAAGTGAAAAATTTGCGATGAGGACCAAATCCTACCCTATATGTAATGGAAAACAAATTTTCGATGATCCAGGACCTGTTGCAGCAAGCAAAAATACCATGGTATTAGTCCATCCATTAAAAAATGATTTTAAACTATAGTCAATGGGTAAAATTTTGAAATTTTTATTATAAATAGTTCAAAAACCCAAAATATACATACAATTTGGAAAATTACTATATTTGGAAAATTTACCTTCAAACTTCAGGTGATCACCTGGGACAAACCGTTAGACCAATTCAAATTCTGCAAGTTGCAGGTTGCCTATCCCTCTTTTCGCGTCCTTTCCATCCAATCAATTTTGATTTTTAGTGTAAAAATTTATGATTTTATGAATTCCCTAAGAGCTCTAGGTAGCATTCATGGGTCGACTTAATAATAGTCGTGAATATGCATTCTATTCATGGTTTGCTGCACTGCAACCCGTATATGGTTCGTGCTATGCTGAAAGCATAGTCGCAAATACTGTGCAACCTCAAAAGACTTAAAAACACACCAAAAAAAATATTTCTGATGGATTCTAATGGTTGAATATATTTAATTGGAAGGCACAAAATAGTTCTAAAGTGGAGGGAGACGGAGCATGAAGATATGGATCAAGAGGAAATGCGGTATGCCCCAACTTTGCAAGCATTACAGCGAAGTGGCTTGCTTAAATTCTATTGTACATCCAACATGAGAGCGCAAGTACACTTACTGGAGACTCTAATAGACTATTGGGGCCATGATCTCAGTCTCTTTGACCTCCAAGGAGAAACATTGGAACTTACAATAGAATACATTTATTTCATCATAGGTCTTCCATGCAGAATGATACCTGTGAACCTTGAGGGAACTGACAGGGGTGGTGACCTTATGAGTGTATAAGATTAGATTGATACATACTACCTACCTGGTACATAGAAATCAGGGACATGCGTCCCAATATCGCAGATAACAAGCTTCCCCATGAAGGTGATGGTAAGCACTGTGGCTAGGGTTGATGGTTCTTCTGCATTACACCCAGCCACGCGGACCCACATGTGGGTGGCAATGAAATGTATACGGGGAACGCTATTTAATTGGTGTTCGGGGATGATCCTAATCATGAAAAAACAAATTTCTTATTTCAAGAGGGTCCAAAGAAAGAACTTTGGCTTTGCTATCATTTTAGTAGCGTTCTTCTTCGAGAGGGTTCCTGCCCTCAGCCCTATAGTACCACTACCACCACTTTCACCTCGTCATCGTAGACTTACTATATGGGGAGATATATTTCTCTATCAAGGTGGTGGAGGTGTGGTTCAAAGTGGTTATGATAACGATTTCTATACCTGGTTGGAAAGACAAGTTCCTACTCTCGAGTAGTTTCCATACGCTAGATTAGATTTCCGAGGAGATCCTGAACTCATCCTCATTCAAGGGGAGGCCTGGGGAGATATAGGTAAGTTTTTATTTTTTATATTATTTGATTTTTATGAGATTTTATTTATAAAATTATGTATACATATGTATAAGAGTTTGACCCTTTTTATGTTTTATATGAAGACGTTCAACCTATGTGCCCCAATGGGAATCCTAGGACATATGTGTGGCCTATACAGGGTGGGGATGATTTTTTTTGTGTGTCATTGAGGGGAAGCTGGCTAAGATTGCCCAAGATGTCCCTACACTGTGGATATATCAGATCCCCATACTTATGCAGGAGTACATTATTGGAGTTTCGACTACCTGGTTACGCCTTCTACGAAGGGTAGCTAAGTTCATTCTTCATTCAGGGAGGCTATGAAGGTAGCCGTAGCTGAGGAGGCTGAGGAGCAGGCCTAGTCTACACATATATGGATGATGATCCTATTTTTTGTATATTGATACTTTTATGACATGATCTATGGATCAAAAACTCGCTATATGTTATGGATATATTTTACACACACACACACACACATATTGTTTTTTATGTACATGTGTTTTCAAATGCATCTGTTATATTTATTTTACAATATGTGTGTTAAGTGCCAATCCATAATATAATTCGCATATGCATCAATGATTATGTTTTCATTTCTTGAAATGTGGTTGAATGAAATATACTCAAAGTTTTTTTCAAGTAATCTAACACGTAAAAACTGACGTAGTAAGTTAGAGTTTCTCACTTAATAATCACCATTGAGTTGGGAAACTACCAGCTGAGATTCAAGTCTAACTTCCAGACAAGTGATGCCACATTGTGTAGCATCTGTAATACCCTGGTTTTGACCACGTTTTCATTTAAATAAAATGATGTAAATAATCATGGTGTGGAGCTACGCAAAAGACTCGCCATTGATTTATTGTTAATGTTTCGGCAATTATGGTTGAGCCGATGGTATTTTATGCTAGATAAACATTAAAAATCTAGACATCATGTTAAATTTTCAATTTTAATTAAAAACCCATGACCGGATATGCCAACGCAACTAAATGATATGGGGGCATGGTTTTTCCTAAGGATGAGGGAGTGGGGGATGGGAATAATGGGTAGAAATTCAAATTGGGTAGAGCACCAATTCTGGAAAAAAAAAATTAATTTTTATTGGGCAAGAAAACACCAAAAGTGACCACTTTTCCCTTATGTGGCAACGTTTCACCTTCCCTCACGATTTGTATTGAACAAAACATTTTTGGAAACCCAATTGGGCATTCACACAACAGCCAACAAGCAAAAACGATTATGAGTCTAAACCTTTGAGGAATTTTCTCTTGTCCAGTGATCTGGATCCTTCACGTTTTGGGTTTTCCCTATGTGGATTTTTTCTCTTCACGTTTCTCCTATTTGATAGTCATTTTCCTGAACACAATTTCCCATAATTCGATTTTGTGTCTTTTATTTTGAATAACCAGCAAACATTTTTGTTTTGGTAATTTGCAATAGTCAGTCTGGCACCAACAATGTTCAGAAATTTGTAAATTTTGGTGTGTGTATGTAATCCTTGGCATCTGCTACATTTTGGTAAATCCCAGGACTGAGATCATTGTGTGTGCATCCACTTTTGGCATTTGAATTGATTGAAGGAATGGAAAATGAGTCTAGAATTGCTTGATAAAACTAATGTGTGAAAGAATCTCACAGAACAATCTAGAAGGCTGGTTTTCTTCTTTGCATGTCCTGAATAGCACTGAAAGGGAAGGCATGGCCTGAGGGATGTGTAGCAGAGAAGGGAATGCTTCCTTGTGTTGGGTGTGTAATTGTTTAGAAATCAGGCCAAATCCAATGCGGGTGTTCATAGCTCTGGGGTTGATCTCACTAGCTTAGCAGTCAATCTTTCCACCTCCTTGGTAGCCTGATAAACCCAATTGGAAGGATGGATTCACTGGTAGCCTGATAAACCAATCTATTTTCCTGGAAGTGTCTCATGTGAATTCATCTAAGTGTAAACCACTGCCTATGTAAGTTTGATAAACCCAACTATGTTGGTTTGAATGAGTTTTATTGTATCCTTGGCTATGGGAAAAGTATTCTAGTGTTCCTTAATCCTTGGGAAAAATCATGCCCAGCTCGGGGGTGAAAGTGTTGCTGAGAGATTAAAGAGCACAATGGTCTATGGTTGGGTGGAACGTTGCAGTGACATAGCTGGTTACGGGACAAGCTTCTCCAAAGATAAGTATTCTTATTTATTTAAGTTTTGCAACTGTATTTGCTTATGCATTATAATGAAATTATCATGAACATGTTGAATGAATGATTTGCTTCCACTTTATATATCATGTACATTCTATTATGCATCTGTGTATTTATATGCTTTAAGTTCAATGCATTTTATATATGTATTATGTTCATGGGGGATTAGACAGCCCGGGTTGATAGATGATGTCACGTCCTCTCCACCGAGTAAGGGTTGGGGACATGACAGCATCCCATAACAACTCAATAAATTCTTTGTACTCATCCATATTATTAGTCGCAAGACCCAAGCAAGTGCCACTAGAGGCAACCAGTTGTCCTATGGGTGAAAATATAACCCAGGCGGTTTAAGAAATATTACAAGTATGGCGGCTAGCACCATCCACAAAACCTACGAACCACTTGGATGACATCTGAAACAACGAACATACTGTATAAGAAAGACTAAAAAGATAACGAACTATTGTACATAAAAATACATACAAATAAAAATACAAGAACAATTACCATTCCTAGGCATAGTACTTCTTCAAGTAGAGCCCATTTCTAGGATCCAACAACTAATTTCCATCATAATCAGTTAATTCATAAGCTCCATCCTTCAAAACCTTTGGCACCACATAGGGACCTAACCACATCGACTCAAATTTTCTTGCCCCAAGGGGTTACTTGTCTTGATCCCAAAACAAAACAAGTTCTCCCTCGGAGAAAACTATTGGTTTGACGGCTTTGTCATATTGGTTCTTGACCCTATTCTTGTGAGTTTTGTTTGCAGTCAACGCATCTCTGTGTTTCTCATCTAGATGTTCTAAGTGAAGAAAATATTTTTCTAAATCCGTAGTATTAGGAAGCACATGAATAGCTATTTAAGGGATGGAATTTCGCATTCAGTCGAGGCAACTACCTCCACTTCGTGGACAAGTTGGAACGGTAAAAAACCAGTAGCAGTGTTTACATTAGTACGGTATGCCCAAAGTTCAAGGTACAACATAATGTTTCGATTTTACTAGCTCGCATTAATCGTATTCTTTAGAATGGTTTTCAAGGTTTTGTTAACTCCCTCTACTTGTCCATTCGTCTGAGGGTAAAAGGAAGATGAATGATATTGCCTAAACCCTAGCATGGTGGTCAACTCATTCATCATGTTGTTCTGAAAGTGACTGCCATGATCAGTGACAATCTGCTTTAGTATATCGAAATGAGCAATGATTTGGTTGAATACAAAGAAAGTTGTTGTTTCACCATCAACTTTGAAGGTAGGCATTACCTCTTCCCACTTCGTGAAGTAGTCTATAGTGACAATGATATATTTGTGCCCCCCAGCGGAAATTGGATTGCACGTCATGTAATCTACTCCCCACTTGGTGAAGGGCCCCAACGTGATGATAGGAAACGAAGGAGCAGGATGCGACTGTATCTTTCTGGTATAAAGCTGATAAGGATGATAGTTCTTTACAGCTTCCATGCAATCTTTGAATATAGTGGGCTAGAAATAGCTAGCACATAGAATATTCTAGGCCATCGCTAACCTAGATAAATGAACTCCACACGCTCCACTATGGGAATCATTTTGGACAAGCTCTGCCTCCTCATGGATGAGGGACTGATGCAAAATAGAATCTACCCCTCTTTGATATAAGGTGTCATTGATGATCAAGTAGTTGTTAGCGTTGACTCGCAACTTGCATCGATCTTCCCACGAGAAGGACATAGGAAACTTCAGAGTCTGGAGATATACTAAAATATCTCCATACCAAGGATTAGTTGTTGAAATCAGAAAGATGTACTCATATGGGAATGAGTCTTCTTCTGCCACTATGGTCTCTTTCATAGGGAATTTCGCAATCAGTTTTGTGAAAACCAAGGACTTTTTTTACCTAGCAAATTGAAAATCCAAGTCAAACTCTTGGAAAATGACTATCCACTTATTGAATTTTCCCCTGATTATATGTTGGGATAAAACGTACTAGAAAGGATTCGCATTTGTCACCACTTTGGTGGTCCTCCATAAGATATAGTGTCTGAGTCTTTGAACGGAATAAACAACCACTATATCCAACTTCTCGACATGAGAGTACCTAAGTTCAGGGAAAAATAATGCACAACTAAGATAATAGATGACATTCTCTTGGAGCTTGTCATTCTTAGGAACTAAAACTACTCCTATGTTCGACTCTGATGCATCGAGATACAATATGAAATATTTGGTGTAGTTTAGTGGACATAGTAAATGAGCTGACAACAAATCCTTTTTTAATTCCTCGAACATGAGTTGCACAATTTCATCCCATAAGAATGGGGTGTCCTGCTTAAGAAAGCGCATGAAACTCTTAGTTATCTTGGCATAATTGACTATGAAATGATGAAGGAAATTGGATTTCCCTTGCAAGCTCTGCAGTTTCCTGATGGAACGAGGAGGAGGTAGATTTAAAATAGCCTCAAATTTCAAAGGATCCACCTGAATTCCTATGTTCGACGAAATAAAACCTAGTAACCTCCCTGAATCGATGCAGAAAACACACTTATGGGGATTCAAGGGTATCTTATAATGTCCACATCTTTCAAATATCATACGGAGATGATCTGGATGTTCCCTCCTCTTGCGAGAATGGGAAAGAATATCATCCAAGTAAGGTTCAACAATATGTTTGATATCGTGGAAGGAAAAATTCATTTCCCACTGAAAGGTAGCTCCGGAATTTTTCAAACCGAAGGGCATTTTCTTGTACACAAAGGTCCCACAACGACAGATGAAGGTCATTTTATGTTGGTATTTCGGCTTAATTTGGATTTGATTATACCCAGAAAATACATCCATAAACAAAACTATTTTGTTACCCCCACAGGCATCAATGATTTGATCGATGAAGGGTGTGGGGTAGTTGTCCTTGGGACTAGGGATAATTTTAAGGAACCATACTTATTTAAAAGTGTAAAAATGTTGGTGAATCTTACCAATTCTTAAAACGCCAACCATAAAAATTTTGGAGATATTTTTCAAAAAATATTTTAATTTCCAAGGATTTTATATTGTTTATATAATAATTTGGCAATTTTTAGGGTGAAAACAATTTACCCCAACAAAATTGGGTGAAACCAGGCTTAAAAAAATCCAAAATGGAAAATCAGTTTTGGAGAAAAACATGGAGAAATAGCCCATGGGATAAATTTTTCCCCTAAAATTATCCCTACTTGGGACATGCATTGTTTAAGTCGTGAAAGTCAGTACAAATGCGAAATGTCCCTTGTTTTTGTTAGGGTTAACCTTGACTCGGGATTGAGTCAAAGGTGGTTTAGGTCTAGCACATGGTTGGGCACATGGTTTGTTGTAGCCCATGGTATTGTCCCATGGTATTGCATGTGTTAACCTTGACTCGAGATTGAGTCAAAGGTGGTTAGGTCTAGCACATGGTTTGGGCACATGGTTTGTTGTAGCCCATGGTATTGTCCCATGGTATTGCATGTGATTAAGCCTTTATAAGGCCTGAGGAGGCTCCATTGTAAAAAGGCCTAGAGGTGAGCGGTGACTAACTTGCTTGACCTGAATGGCCGGTTTTGGCCATGTAATGAAGATCTTCATTGGTGTTGGTTTTCCCCGCATGGGGTTTCCAGCGTATATTGTGTGTCTATATGTGGTTGCTTGTTATAATGTTTATTTCTCGCTCATTATTATATTGTATTGTTCGTTATAATCCTAACAACTGGTATCAGAGCCATGGTTTGGCTTGGTTATGCTCATTGGTGTTTCTATGTTGAATCAAATTGTGGGGTGCATGTTCGATGGTACCCGACACCCTTGCAGTAATTTTTTGGTCCATGTGAAACTTAGCCATAGGCAAGTTTGGATTTCTCTGGATGCTAAAAGCACAAGGTATCCCTCTTATGTGCAAAGAAGGGATGTTGCATAAGTGTGGAATGAACCACTAGGTAGGTACGAGGGTGGCAGGTGTACTTGTAGCCTAGCTTGATGTGGATCGGAGAGGTTGAGTCTTCGATTGTGGGAGAAATGTGAGATGGTTTAATCTCGGTTCTGGGACCAAGATTGATGAGCCATGTATGTGAAGAGAATTCCTAGAGAACTGGTGGTTACAGTGACCGACGAGCAAGGAAGCGAGCATGGAAAGAGAGAGGATGAAGCAACAGATGGTGATGGTGTAGTCACCATGAAGGCACATGAAAAAAAATGTAATGGAGCGGTTTGCATGGGCATATGGCTGTAAGACCTGGTAAGGCATGCATCCCCCTGGTAACTCACTGGT
>LPNX010350157.1:557066-656143 GCA_001517045.1 Pseudotsuga menziesii | reverse complement strand
CATGGTTTGGGCACATGGTTTGTTGTAGCCCATGGTATTGTCCCATGGTATTGCATGTGATTAAGCCTTTATAAGGCCTGAGGAGGCTCCATTGTAAAAGGTCCTGGAGGTGAGCGGTGGCTAGTTCACTTGGCCCGAATGGCCGGTTTTGGCCATGTAATGAAGATCTTCATTGGTGCTGGTTTTCCCCGCATGGGGTTTCCAGGGTATATTGTGTGTCTATCTTGAATGTTGCTTGCACTGTTTATTTTCTCACATATTGTTATTTAATGATGCTTGCTTTTAACCTAACATTTTTTTATCAACAGGAATGGGATTGGATACCCATTCCATCAAAGTGATTGGGTAAATGAACCCTGCTTTCAGCCATTTCTCCACTTCAGCCTTAACGGTTAGCGCTTTTAGTGGATTAATAGGTCAATTTTTTTGTCAAACAATTTTAGCATTAGGGTAAGTGCGGATTTCATGTTTAATGATAGATGGATCTATTCCTGACATCTCCTCATATAACTAAGAAAATACGTCGTGAAATTCCTTAAACAAGGAAGTATGTATGGCAATCTCCTTCGGGGAGCAGTTTGCACCAATATGCACATTTTCAACGACATTGGGGTTTACAGAGATGTTTATTGGAATGGTAACAAATATATTTTCCATATTCCCCTCGAAAAAAACTCCCTCCTTTGGTAAAGGATTAATCAGCGAATCAACACCCTCTGTTAGTCTCACATGGAACTCTTGATTCTCAATTCTACTCAACTATAGGAGAAAGTAGGACTTGTGGTGAAGGTCTTAAAAAATCTTATCTCTTCCACTCATACCTTCCAAAATTCCTTCATCTAAAGGAAAAATCATGTCTAAGCAATCCTATGAATACAAAGAGTTCTCTGCCCATACATGTGTTATCAGATAAATCTACTCAATCAGAATCAAGCCATATCTCCCTAGACCAAGTGGATCTAGAATAAATCCAATGCATAATAAAATCTACTTTCCTATATCAATCAGAAATGCAAAGAAACAGATAGATCACTTACTTGTTAATCGCAGATCCTCTTCTCTCTTTGTTGATCCAAGCTCCAAAATCTTCAGATCTATAGCTGCAAAACCCTGTAAAGCATGTGAAAACAAGAAATAGCATATCTGTACCCAAAAATATAATTGATCTAAGCTAAAAGTTGAGGAAGAAAGCTCTAAACATCATCAACAACAGTAATGTTTATGGAAAGAGATTTGTATTAATGTAATCAAGGAGATACATAGAATAACAATGAGAAGGAACATTACAACCTAGCCTTAACACTGCAATATTCCATCCAAAAATCCATGCCAAATCCAAGCCTCCAAAGCAAGATAGTAAGCCACCTAGAAATCCCACCAGCATAAAAGTACCATAGACCTTCCTCTCTTCCAAATGGAGAGAGGGTTTAATTTATAAGGCTAAAGGGATAGAATAGGTTGAGGATTAGGAGGAGGGATCTAAGGGATCTTCCCTATAGGTTAGGAACCGAATTCCACCTCACCTAGACAATAGGGATAGACAAGCACCTCATCCACCTTCGAGAAGGGTCTTGAATATCTGTTTGTTTCCCTCGAAACAACACTGGCAATCTTAGTAGGAAGGGAAAAAGCATCATCGATTCTCCTAGCAATGGGAGACAAAGTGTCAGTTAGCGACGCGCCAAGCATGAAGCAGAAAAGCACCATTGGTGCACCTAGCATGAAGGATAAAGGAATCGACCTTCCTAGAGAGGGAAAAAAGGCAGGAAAAACCTCAATCTCAGTCACCTTTAGTAGAGAGAAACTTGGGGATTAGGCAAAGGGTTGATACATGGATCAAGAGTGCAAGATTTTGGTGTAACAACAGGCAGATAATATTCATATGACTCCTATGATCCTATAGAAGGATTCACAATGGAATCGATAGTGGCATTAAAAATAGTTTGATAAGCTACTTCCACTACAAATAAGGGAACCTAAGGCTCATGACGGGAAGGAAGGACCCAAGGATCATTTCTATCGACAATCGTCGTGATAGACTTCCCTACACTTGTATAACCTAATTAATTAATAGGGGTTGGGATATAAAATTTTCCTATCAAAGATGAATACATTCCAACCTTTAATATCTTGTTAGCTGGTTTGGTCTGACCTATCAAAGGTACTATGGACTCATTAGTCTCCAAATGACCCTTCTGAATGAAACTAAGTTGGTCAATTGTAACCAACTTCCCTTCGTGTGGAAACACTACTACTCGAATAATGGTTGAGGTGATCGCACACATCAAGTATGTCCAAATTCTCCCCAACAACAAATTATAATCCAATGGGGCATCGACCACTTCCATTTCAACAGCCACTGCTTTCCCTGCCAACTTTATTTCGAAAGCTGGTAGGATACATGTGGACGGAAATACCTTCTGTTGAAAGTAGTAAGTAGAGTGTTCAATGGAACTAGCTCTAGGGATCCTAAGGCTTCCCAACAAGACATCGAAATTACACACATGGAAGCACCTTCATCAACCACTGTACGTCCAATGGTTTTACCTCTATGGAAAACATCAATTGATAAAGCCACATGGTACAGCAGACGGATTGTAACATCTGAAATATTAAACTTCTCCAGTATGCTCGATGAATCCATGCTACCTACGATTGTTAAGAGAACATCTCGTTGAGAAGGACAACTCTGTAACACCACCAATGCTGACATCACACAAGGATTTTGTGCTAAATCTTCAACTACAGATTAATTGGAAGCATCCCTAGAGTTAGGGTTGTGAAATAATATCTTAAAGACACCTTTTGGTATCTTAGGCATTGGATCAGCTAATTTTTTAATGACGAGAGGGTTTGATGTTTCACCAGTAGTATTACTCTTCTCTGGAGCCTCTAATTCTTATTTCTTATTTCTTTCTTGGAGTAAGGTGCTAGATCATACCATGTTGATATATTTTTGATCAGGAGGAGCAATAGAAGTGCCCCCAACTACGTTTGAAACCGAAGCTGCATTATGTCCTTGGGGAAATGGATCCTTTAGGACAACCAGTTGTTGATTATTTAGCAGCTTCTGAGATTGTTCCATAAGAGGGAATTGATAAGCAAGGTGGCCTCCCTGAAACAACTTACAAGGGAACTTAACCTTTTTCTTGTCTATTTTTCCCCCATCAACATTGTTTGTGGGATTTTTCTTGTTTTGATTACCCTCACCCTTCTTCCCCTTCTTTTTTTCCCACCAAGCTATTGATTTCCCTTTTCAGAAGATTGTGCAAAAAAAATTGCATTATGTGTTGAGTGGATGGCAACCTTAGCCACCTCTACTGCAGATTGCTTTACTGACAACTCATGGAGTTTCTTAGCTAGTGATTCTACAGTAGGAGAACCAACTGAACCAACCATGCCATCGGCATGGGTTCCAGGTGTAGCTAGTAATTTTGCACATCCTAAAGAGAGGAGTTGTTCCTCTAGACTGAATGGTTCATATCTAGAACAAATGGAACACAACCAGATTGGAAGACATTCCCTAGAATGGGTGGAGATATGGGATCAGTCTCTTCGATGTAATAGTATAGTTGTTTCCTGTAATGATGGTCCTTCGCAGATGTACCTGCATAATCACAAGAAAAATGTGAAAAAGTAAACCTAATCAGTGTGTGTTATATTTTTATAATTTAAGCTATATGATCTTAGGATCTTATCTGAGAGAATAACATGCACATACATAAACACAAGAGACAAGAGACACAAATAATTTTCCTGAGGGAAACCATAAAGGAGAAAACCCAACAACTTCCTCAGAGATAGAATGAGCACCAATGGCAACAATAAAAACCAAAGATAGAAAAGATATTCTCCAAAACTTGTTCTCTCTTCTCACTTGAGAGAGCTTCTCCTCTCTCACTCATGTGCCCCAGTGAGTGAGTGTGTGTGTGATGTATAGAAATGAGGATAGACTCACTTCTATTTATATTCTTCTGTTTACTGAATTTCTAATCCAATAAGTCGGCCTCACTTAACAATTACTTACCAGGGCCAAATTCTCTAGGAGAGTCTATTAACCCTAGTGCCTCACAACTATGGGGACTTTTCCCTCCGATCAAAAACGAGGGTTAACCTTGACTCAATTGTGGGGACTATTTCCTTGACTTACAATGGAGGGTTAACCTCAATGACTTTACATGACTTGTTTACATTATTGAATCTCCCGATCAGAACATCGGGGCATGACATGACTCAATTACATTATAGATACTTCCTGGAATAAACATTGGGGTATAATACATAAGATATACAAGTGAATACATTCCAAAGTTACAAATACATCAACACTCCCTCTTAACTAGGAAGGTCTTCTCTTGACACAATTTATCAGCACAAGTCTTCTTCTCTGTATCATCTGAATCATCATTAACTCATCTTCATCTTAACGTCATATTCATCTTCAAGTCATCTTCATCATCAAGTGATCTTCATCGTCAAGTCATATTCATCAAGTCTAGATCACCACTTGATCAAGATCATCATCAAAGATGGATCATCATCATCATCACTGCTTCCGCTATCTCAATCAAATGGTGTTGTCTCTTCATTCTTCTCATCACCGAAAGTTCTATAGAGACAGCCCTGTTGCATGCTGGTTGTAGGCCTAGCCTCCAGGTAGTTATTCATCTTCTTTAGCACTCATATCTAACCATGAGGGGAACACATCCAAGAACCATGTCAAAATGGTATGCCTGGCACTTACATCTTTTGTTCTCAAAGAATGGCTCTCAGCTCTAGGCTGAGTGTCAATCTTAGACTCAAACAAATTTCCTGGTAACTAACCAGGTGCCTCCATTCTCCCAAAGAATGGCTTCTGTAGGTCTTCGTCATCTTTGGCCATACTGTGGAATCCTCAGGACTGATTATGTGCATCAACAAAACCTTGAAAGAGCATACTAGCACAGACTATAGGATCTCCAAGGATCTTTTACATGTGACCATCACAAAACCTAGAAAGAGCATCCCAGCAAAGACTATAGGATATCCCGGGATATTTTCTATGTGAATAACACCACAAAACCTCAAAATAGCATCCTAGCACAGACTATAGGATCTCCCAGGATCTTTTCTATGTGGTCAGGAAAAACTTTAAAAGAGTGTCTTGCAACCTGCAAGAACTCTAAAGAGCATCCTAGGAATTTTATGAGCACATAGCTCAACCTATCGGATCTCCAGATATGATTACATGCCTCTAGTAGCAAAACCTCAAAAAAGCATCCCAACACATACTATAGGATCTCCCAGGATCTTTTCTATGCTTCCTGTAGCAAAACCTTGAAAGAGCATCCTAGCACAGACTATAGGATCTCCTAGGATCTTTTCTATGCTACATGCACAACCTATCCATGGCCAACCTGTAGAAAAACCTCGAAAGAGCATCCGAGCACAGACTATCAGATATCTTATGATCTTTTACATGTTATATGTACAATCTATCCACAGAGTATCATCCTGATACTCATCATAGCATCATCCTGATGCATATCATCATCATATGATCATCCTGATCATCATTATAGTAGAAACTGAAGCATCATCTCGATGCTCATCGCACAATGGTTACATCCACAACCATGGGAAGGATCCTCCTACCATGCTTGGAATGGCTCTTGCAAATGTGTCCCATCACTTCTTCCTTGAAGTATCTTCTATCTGAAGAAAACCAAGCCTCTCTCTGAAGTACTCAAACTTCACCCTGGCTAGTGGTTTGGTCAACACATATGCTATCTACTCGTCCGTTGCAACATACTGGAGCTTCATTGCTCCTCTATGTACCATATCCCTAATATAGTGATATTTGATCTCAATGTTTTTTGACTTGTCGTGGAACACCGGGTTCTCAGACAACTTCACACAACTCTTGTTTTCACAGAAGATATAGGTAGCATCCAACGAGAGATCAAATAACTCAGACAGTAGCTTCTTGAGCCATACTGCCTCACAACTATTTGAACAAGCTACGGCATACTATGCTCCAGTTCTACTCAGTGCTATGGAGGACTTCTTCCTTCTAAACCAAGAGATCACACCTGATCCCATATTGAAGTAGCACCCCAAGGTGCTCTTTCTATCTGCAGCACTACCTGCCCAATATGAATCAACATAACCCTCCAGGTTAAAATTTTGATTTGCATCATACTTGAGCCCATAATCAATCGTACCCTTCAGGTACCTTAGAATATGCTTTACATCAATCAAGTGAACATGATTAGGATTTGTCAGAAACTGGCTCAAGGTGTTCACAGCAAAGCAAATATCTGGTCTCGTGTTTGTTAGGTACATCAAGGACCCAATCTGAAGCAACACTCAATAGCTTCAGGTTTGATGCCATAGGTGTGGTCATGGCCTTGCAGTCCATCATTCTAAACCTCTTCAAGATCTCTACTATATAATTTCCTTGTCCCAAGGAGATTCCATCCGCATCCTACCACACCTTCATGCCTAGAAAGTAGTGCATCATATCCAAGTCCTTGATCACAAACTCGGTAGCAAGTCTCCTTCTTGCAACTTTAATGAGTTCCTCTTTTCTGTCAGGAACAAGTCATCAACATATAACAGGAGCATCACTAGTATTCCACCTTCAACCTTGAATTAAATGTTGGAATCCACTTTAATCTCAGTAAATCCTAGATTCATCAGTAATCTGGCCATCCTGTCGTACCATGTCAAACCTCAGGATCTTCTACAGTCACTCCCTCTGAAGTGGAGCATCATTCTCCCTCTGTCTTTTATACTCTATGCATTGAAACATTTTGTGCAGGAGTGACAAGTAGCTTCCTCTGCTACTAATATTCTATGTATCCATCTAGGGCCACTGAATACCAATATCCTCTATCTTTGAAAGTGTTCTTCTCGCACCCATCTGTGAGCTTGTAATCCTCTATAGGCTTTCATCTTCAACCTTGTAGCAAAAGTTAATATCTTCATCACTCGAGGTGATCTTCAAGCTCCTCATGTATGTGTTATCCCATGGGTTCCTTCTGAGCTCGTACAAGGCCTTCTTTCATTTGCACACATGATTCTTCCTGTCATGTGTATTTCTAGTGGCTGCAAATGTCTCTTCATAGTCTATGCCTCATGCTATGAATCTTTCCTTGTATCCCACGATGTTTCCATCTACTGTATTATGGAACTATGAACTTCCCTTCAGGTCTCGATACTGCATCCTATACATCATTCTTCTTGAACTAGTCTTCCCTATCTTCATGTCTACTTCTTCATAGCTGGAAGGTTCTGCATCAATGATGTCATTGCATTCGTCATATTATTCTTCATCTTGAACTGTCATCACTTGTTCTTCGAAACGAGTCACATCCTTCTTTGCTTGTAGGTGATTGTACGTGATATTTCCTACAATTCAAATGCATTTGTATGGTTAGAAACATTTCATAAGGTATATTCATAATGAAAAATTATTATGCATAAATATATGGTCATGCAACTATTTTAGCCAATACAACATTCATCCATATCTCACTGAAACTTTCTAGATGCCTTCCATCTCTACCAGGACAACATTGAGATTGTGCACTAATCCAATATGTCAGCAAAGAGGTTTCATTCTAGATAAGTAGAAATGGAGATTTGTATAGCACCATCGGCTACTTACCCATCACATGCATATTAGTAGTATACTGTCATAAATGCACAAATTCTATCATGCATAGTACATCAACTAAATATAAACAAATGCATAACAAAACAATATCATGAAATGACAATTGAATACTTATATTTATTTGTTTCATGGGTAGACTCCTTCGTTCAGCTTCATCATCTTCTTCATTCATAGCATCATCATTTCTTATCCAAATTCTTAGATGGATACGAGTTTCTTCAAGAATTTAGTTCTTCATATACATCGTTGCTTGAGGGATCTTATTTGAATCATGAGGGCTTGATCTTCAATTTCTCCCATATTCTTTTCTCTTATTATGAGTCGAGCTTCTTCTTGTGTGCACTCTTCCCATAGTCTACTAAAAGTAATCACTTCCTTCTGGCACACATTCCTTGAACGAATGAATCCCATGATCATGGGAGGCCATTCAAGGTGGATATCACCACTTCTCCGTTCTCCAATTCTTCTTCTATCGCTTCAAGTTGTTCTTTGATTTGAGAGACCCTTGTAAAGTATGACTGTATGGTCTTTGCATTCTGTTTCTTCACATTCTTCAACTATTTTCTTGAAGTCACCTTATGGTTTATGTTCTTCCCTTCAAATAGCTTGGTCAAGGAATCAAACATCTCTTTTGATGTCTTTAGGGAAGACACTTGTGTATAAGGCAATCCTTGATTGAATCGGCAATGATCTTCTTGGCCTTAGCCAAGTTCTTCTTTTGTAAGGGTTTTAGCCTCATCTCCATATGGAACTAGAACCTCTCTACTTATGTAGGTGTCCAATTCATTTTCTTCAAGAACGAGTGAGATCCAATACTTCCATGTTTGGAAGTTGTCAGTTTCACCAATCTTGTCATCAAGCTACCATGATTAGACATTTTGAAATAAGAACCTCAAATGTAAATAGCAAAAGATTAGATCTTACTGATTTGAGGTGTCCATCCTGGTTCTGGAGCTGGCTGATCTAGGGTTTGTTAGAGAAACCCTAATTTTCAAAAATTGGAATATTTCAGATCTAATTGGATATAAATATAGACCTCTTCAAGGTGATCTTTCCAATGTACTTATTTTATGAAAACAGTGGAGGGAAGCTCCCGGAACAGGAAGCCCTAGTTTACCAATTTCTTCTGCAAAAATTCCTGATATTGTTTCTGAGGTATCTCCTAAAGTACTACTCCTCTATGTCTTAAATTTCATACTGAGGTAGCCTCATTAGTCCTTTTTCCAACACCACATGTTTCATCAGAATTGGTTTTACTAATTGGGACTTGTGAGCGTTTTCCCAAGGTGACCTATTTGAGGGATGTTCAGCATAGAGACGTTGTACGGACTTCCACATGTCACTGTTTCCTCTTCTGAATCTGAAACTTGTACCACAAAAATTACAATCTATTCCATTTCTGTAACATCTTGATAAATTTCATTTGGACCTTCGTAGCCAGAGATATAGCAATTCTCCCCAGGTGTCCTGTTTGGGGAGGAATCCTAGGAGAGGCTAGAACCCTAACTTGGAGGAATCCTATCTCCTAGTATATAGCTAATATGAGGCTGAAATTTGGACATAGTGTACATCAAGAATTTATCTTCGACCTGTGAAAGTTTTGGCACCTGATCCTTCTCCAATATCGACATATTGCGAATCTACAAAAACTATCAGTTTCAGTGTTTTAATGTTTTTCAGGCCCGGGGTCAAACTAGGGTTTGACTTTCTTGGAGTTTCACCCAACCAAAAATATTGGACAAGGTCTATAAACTTCAATTTTGATGAGGATAGTAATCATATGGCGGGCTCACTAAAAAATTCCTCTTCTGTGAAAATCCCTAATTTCCCGCAGCAAAAACTGAAAATGCCCAGAATCAAATTCCGCTTCGATAGAAATATGCGCCCTTCAATGGAGAGTTATCCTAGCATCCTTTAACTGATGGATTGTGGAGAGATACCCAAAAATTAATAAGCCCTAGCTTCTGTAGCTGCACAGTGTCTTCTTCTTAGGCTAGCTCCGATACCATGCTATATTTTTTTCGTTTAATCAATATGATCTTAGGATCTTATCTAAGAGAATAACATGCACAACAATAAACACAAGAGATAAGAGACACAAAGAATTTTCCTCAAGGAAACCATAAAGGGGAAAACCCAACAACTTTCTCAGAGGTAGAACGAACACCAATGGAAATAGTAAAAACCAAAGATAGAAAAGATGATCTCCAACAGCTGTTCTCTCTTCTCACTTGAGAGAGCTTCTCCTCTCTCACTCATACGCTCGAGTGAGTGAGTGTGTGTGTGATGTATAGAAATGAGGATAGACTCACTTCTATTCATATTCTTTCGTTCACTTTATGTCCACTCCAACAAGTTGTCCTCACTTAACAATTACTTACTAGGGCTGAATTCTCTAAGAGATTCTAATAACCCTAGTGCCTCACAACTGTGGGTAATTTTCCCTCCAATCAACTAGGAGGGTTAATCTTGACTCAATTGTGGGGACTATTTCCCTGACTTACAATGGAGCGTTAACCTCAATGACTTTACATGACTTGTTTACATTATTGAATCTCCCGATCGGAACATCGTGGCATGACATGACTCAATTACATTATAGATACTTCCCGGAATAAACATCGTGGTATAATACATAAGATATACAAGTGAATACATTTCGAGGTTACAAATACATCAACAATGTGCAACTGGCATTTAAATCATGAATTAACAGTAATTGAAATCACAAAAAGTGAGAACAACTCAGATCTGATGATACCAAATCAAAATCTCACTAGATCAGCTAGTGGATCTGATTCAATTGATAAAACACTGGAGCTTGGATTTTGGACAAGTGTTTGAAAAGACTAAGGAAGATCAGATCAGCTAAAGCTCTTCCCCAGTGGAGGCGCCATAAAATGTTCCACTATTCTATGCTAGTGACTAAGGAATCTAACAATAAAAAAATATGATATGAACACAATATACTTTATCGAAAAGGAACCAATTTTGCATTAGATAAAGAAGAAGAAGTTACAACCTATGCCTTAGTGTCAATAAGATCCTTCACAATTCCAATATCTTGTCTCTAATAGCTCCAAATTTTCCCCTCCTATGCTCACCCTATTGATCTAGGCCAGAATGACAATGCAGCAACATAACCTTGCTCTCTCCCTCAACCAAGGATATGAGCCTGCTTTTATGGGCCTTGGCAGGATAGGGATGGTTGAGGAAATGGTGGGTGAGGAGGATAGATCTCAAGCCGAGGTGGTCCTCAGGTGTAGGGATAAGGGAGCCACAAAGCATTCCTTCGAGAAGCTTCATGGAATCCTCTCTTTTTCACTTTTTACTAAGGGCACCACTTCTTCCTTACTATGAAAGAGCGGTGTAGGGTAGAACCGTGCCTTGTATAAAGGGTATAGGCAGTGCCACTGCTTACTACTAATACATTATAGGCAGTTCTGAAGAAGGAACCCATCATTGACTAAAGGGTAGGAGCGGTGCTGGATTTTGATATGCAGGATTGATTGCTTCATGACTTGGGATTGAGAGAAAAATACTATGTTTGGGTTTTCATCACATGCTGATGACGAGATTTATGTGTAACAGAATGCCCCCCAAAGCATGAGGCTAGAGGGATATGATAGGCGAGAGCTTTGAAAGAGAAATTTATCACTTCGAGGCAAGAATCAGCTTGATCGTAGATCAACAACTAGACATCTGCAATACATCAATACTTTTGACTCATGAACAAATGTGTCCTCATCATGGCTGCAAACCAATACAAGGAATATCCATGAGAGAGATTAAAAACCATTAGAGGAAATTTCAACTCAAAATGGGCCTCCTAAAAAGAATTAATAAAATAATAGTTAAAATAATAAAATAATATTTATTAATTTTGGAGGAAGAAAAGAAAAAAGCTACTTTTTTGTTTGTATTTTTGACATATCTCCCTGTGTTTTTACTCAAATTTCGATCGGGAGAGCTCGTTGGATGCGGAATTAAATTCCGCATCCAACAAGTACCCACCGGGCATACTTTTGACAGACCCCACTACCCCAAAAACAAGAAATACCTGAAAAAATGTGATGATGACATCATCATCACATTTTTTTCAGGTATTTCTTGTTTTTGGGGTAGCAGGTTCCGTCAAAAGTATGCCCGGTGGGTACTCGTTGGATGCGGAATTTAATTCTGTATCCAACGAGCTCTCTCGATCGAAATTTGAGTAAAAACACGGGGAGATATGTCGAAAATACAAACAAAAAAAGTAGTTTTTTTAATGATATCTATCCCCAAATTTATATTAAAAAAATGTTTAAGACCTGTACGGTATTTCAAATTTAAAGCAATTTCATTGGCTAACACATGATGACATGGAATTTGAATCAAAGTTAAAAGGCCCATTTTGAGTTGAAATTTCGTCTAATGCATGGCTACTATAATACAGCGTAGATCCATGTGATAAAGGACTCAAACTTGGGACATAGCTACCAAAAATACACTGTATATCTATGTCAAAATGAACAAAAATTCGAGCACAGCCATGACCATACATATGTGGATCCATCCTGGGACTTCATACAATATACTCCATCACAACCTGGGGAGAAATTTATGAGTGATATGATGGATTCCCGGGGTCTTCTTCTCGTCTTCCACAAAGTATGATTCTATCCATGTGATTACAATGATCTGAAGTTGAACATGATAGAAACCACTTGATTACTAGTCAATGATATGAACCGTTAACAAGTGCGAGGGAGATCACCATTAATGTCAATGATTCCCAAGGTACCCTAGTACAAAATACTGAGTGTGAATAGATGATTTGATGTCGAACACTCAGTCGAGTATATTGATCAAAGGTCAATGATGTGAACCTATGTCGAAAGTGAGAGAATCTGTCATTGAGGCATACAGATCTCAAGGTACTAAACCTTTTTCTAAGACTAATACCCGGATGATGAGCTGATGTCGATAGGAATAGTCCTTTCAAAGGAGGGCCATGATGAATCCCACATTGACGACATGAAACTCGAAACAAAATTTTGGAGTTTTGTAGATAATGTAACCATAGGACCGGCTCAAAAGTTATTGACACAAAGGTTATTTTTTATTGCAGAGGTAAACTTTCAACTTCCCTTTGAACATCGAGTGGCACTACAAAAGACATGACATCATTGAATCGATGAGGCAGAACACAATGCAACAATGTACAATGCATTCTTTGAAAGACTCAAAGGAATGACATGACTCATGAAAGTGGATCGACTCAGACACAAGCTGATTTAGCCAATTGACTGAATGAAATGCATACAAGTGCCATGTTCAAATGTGACGACAAACTTCCATATTATTTGCAAAAGTGAATTGATTCCCTTCCCTTAATTTCCCCATCATTATTGATGAGTGCCTCTTTTTCATTTTTTCGAGTTCAGAGAGGGTAACAAACACTCATTTTAGCTCATCCTTCAGCCAAATCCAAAATCATATGTTTTACGAACCTGAGAAACGATGGGTTCGTTCCCAAAAAAGGGTCTTTCAATGTTTGATTTAACGAGTCCAACGAAATAAAACTTGGTGTAGTTCATATTTAGAGAGTCTGAACAAACTAAAGAAGACTCCGAAAGGGTCCTTTTTCATATGATTTAGTCCCTAGGGCCTGAAAAAGTATAAAATAATACCCAAGAGAACTCTTCCAGACATGATTGGATGGAGTATACCTTTTTCATAAGTAGTGCCCCTAGTCCAAAAAATGGGTAAACTATCACTAGGAGGACGACTCTTAAAGTCCTTTTATGAGTGTGAAGAAGACAAGTTCACTCGGAAATCTTTTCACATTTTAAGAGTTTGAAAAGTGCTTAAAGAAGACTCCATTAAGGAGTTCTTTTTTCATAATCCAATTTTAACGAGTCTGAAAAGCAGTAAAAGTATAGTCGATACCTCATCACTAAGTTTTTAATGAGCACACTGAAGGTATAAAAGGCGCTCAAAACCTTTTTCATGTTTGAATCCAGAGCATGAAAAATTAATAAACTAAGCTCAAACCAATTTTCATGTTTTAACCAGAGCACAAAAAGTGAAAAGTAAGCTCAACACCATCTTATTTTTTTTAACGAGCTAGAAGATTGAGCTGGAAGAATGCTCAGGGTATCTGCTTCATTTTTAACGAGCTTGTAACAGAGAATGAAATATGCTCAAAACATGGTTTCATTTTTATGCAAGCTCGAAACCAAAAGGGTAAACTTTTCTTGAGTGGTTTTATTTTTTAACAAGCTTGAAACTAGAAATAAAAAATGCTCAAGGTTTCCTGTTTCATTTTTACGCAAGCTTGAAACAGAAAATAACTATGCTTGTGGGGACCTGTTTCATTTTCACACAAGCTTGAAACAGAAAATAATTGTTCTTGTAGACATCCATTTCATTTTTTAATGGGATTGACACAGAAAAAATAAGTATGCTCTTAGACATCTGTTTCATTTTTTAACGATCTTGACACATAGAAAATGAACTATGCTCACAGACCTTTGTTTCATTGTTTAACGAGCTTGACATAGAGAAAATAAACTATGGTCACAGACCTGCTCTTACCCAACATGATATCCAAAGGTTGGTAGGTTTCCCCCATTACATAAAAGCTAGCGGCTTAACTCTAGATAGATGTCCATAGACTAGAGCCATGCCCCCCATTTAACCTATGATGGGAAGAATCTAACTAGAAGAAGGGGAAGGAATCGCATGAACATCAGGCACAGTCTGATTACTAGGAGTGATGTGATGGTCAAGTGTAACAAAGGAAAGTTGATCAATGGTCACAATATTCCCATCTTGGGGAAAATGCATAGCTCTAAAGAGTGTGGACATTGCATCCTTCATGGCGTAAACATAATCATGTCCAAGGAGCAGATTGAAATTTAAAGGACGTTGGACCACCATAACATCAATATAGACAGTTTTCCCTCCTAATGTAATAGGTAGATGAGGAAGGATCCCAAAAGGTGTAGTAGGTATTCGATTAAAAGCCAATATCTGATCGGTGGTTGGCATAAGCTGAGGAAAACCTAAATATTTCCAAGCAATTGAGGATAGAATACTAACAGAAGCCCCTACGTCAACAATAGTGTGAATCTTCCTCCTAGTAGTAAAATTCACAACTATCTGGAAAGGAACACTTGAATGAAGACGAGACTCTTTTATTTTACTCCAATCAAAGGAAATAACCTCATTACTTGGAGAGGGTTCTGTCAAAACAGAAAAAATTGCCTCTTGTCGAGAACAATTAGAACGAAGCATGAAAACTTCAGCAGTTTTTAGTTCATTCTCTACTGGAAGAGATGAAGAAGACGAAGATTTGGTCAAAGTGACTACTTCATTCTTAACACTCTCTGATGAAAGAGTGGGATGGGGTGGAGATGACATCAACTCGACCATTTTAACTTCACTTTTGAAAGGAAGAGTGGGATCAACTGAATATGAATTCGGATTGACCACTTGGAATTCACTCTTGGAAGGAAGAGTGGGATCAACAATGAATGAAACCGAATCGACCACTTTAACTTAAGTCTTCAAAGGAAGAATAGGATCAACCATGGATGAAACTGAATCGATCACTTGGTCAACCAATGGGGGTTTAAGAGACAACTTACAATAACCTATTGGAAGTTGTTGACGAGAAACAGTAATATATTCCAACAAATTAGAAGCTTCATACATGACAGGACAAAGGTACATAAAGTGCATGTCCTTACAAAGCAAGCAAGGATTCTGACATTACCCTTCTGAATCTTAACCACAAAGTCACTGGTTGAGGGGGGATCATCAGTATGATGACCAGAGGTTGATGATATAGGTTGTTTAGACCACACTTTTGACACAAGGGAAAGACTGGGGAAATCCTTGATAAGGTGATCACCCTTACGAATCCTGGAATGGAATTTTGGCTTATGTAAGCTAGAAACAGGTACATCAATACTCCCATCATGATGACTAGTTACTGGTGGTATCCCAACATGATGATCAGAGGTTGGAGAGGTGACCCTTTGCTTAGTTTTCTTCTTCTTATCCTTCCTTTTCAACTTCTTCTTACCCGCCCATTTACTAACATCAGAGTTTTCAACAGGTGAAGAGGAAGAAAGGGAAGCTGATTCAACATTCGATGAAGAAGGAGAAGGATTCACATGAGGATGATGCTCATGTGGTAAAGTACCATGATATGACACAAGGGGTGTATTTGGTATAACAGGATTGGAGAATAACCATACAGGTAATCCTATAATCAATCCGGGAAGACTCAAAGTAGCCATGAAGGGAGGACCAACATTCTCACTAGAGGGAGGAGCAAAAGACATACCCTGAAAAGGGGTTCTTTGGTTGGTAGTCCCAAGAGGGTCTCTGATATCTGAGCTCTCTAAGAATCTCTAAAGTAACACACAAAAAAACACTACTCAAGTCTAAAATCCACAAGAAAACTGTGTGATCGACAAGGTTCAAAATTCAGGATCCTCACGAGATTATCAAGGCTTTATAACTTGCTATATACCGCAGGGTCTAACAGTAAAACACGGTGAGGAGGATCAACCATCCCTCACCTGAATACACAACTACCTAGATGGTACGTGCATAGTAATCTCCAAGGGTGTTGTTTTCAGTGTATTGTGATGCCAAGACGGTCAAAAGGTTAACTCAGTTTGTCATAGGAATCCTAAGAGGGTTTCCTGATATACTCAAGGTATGCGGGAGCTCAAATCCATAGTGGTGTTGTCTAACGCACAACCGTATGAAAGGGGCCTTCCAATATACAATTGGGTACGTGAAGTACCTTTTGATATACCTCAAGGGTACATGAAAGGCTATTCGATATACCAACGGTACATGGAAGAACCACATAGTCTTCGAGATGCAGTGCAGGCATAAAATGATAGGTGCCAAGCTTAACGACGTCGGAACACGTCACTAACTTACACACAGTTACTAAATGATTTTAAACCTAAACTAGTGTTAATTTTATCTAGAGCGGTTAAGTGGATGCATGAGTTGTAGACAGGAAATGTAAAAGAATGCAAATCCTAGCTACATAATGATGCACATTTCTCTTTTGATGAAAGCTACCTAAAGGTATAGAAAGACCTTTCTTTTCAAACCAACATGAACACAAGCAGTAAGGAAAAGAAAAATTCTTTCCTAGAGTACTATAACTCTATCTTTCTGCAATAATAGTCCAAAAAGTGCAAATGAAATCAAAGAGACAACACATCTTAACAATGCACAAAACAAAGTAAAGAAGACCTTTTATTTTCAAATGTACGTATCAAAATGAAACTTTGATAACTAACTACTTCTTAGATCTGTCAACAGAAAACGAGAGAATTCCTACAACACCCTACTCATTCAGAAACCAAAAAAGAAATACGACAAGCATCCACACAACTTTAGAGATACTCAGATTCCAAAGAACTCAAATCCAAACCAAAACATACACATGAAAATGAAATGTATATTTTTCAATTCCAAGGAATAATATCTATAGAAAGGAGAAAGATGTTTCAAGCAAAGAAATGAATGTAAAATCCAATGCAAGAAACATAAACTCTTCTTTGAATGCAAAGAGAATATAACAATAAAAGTGATTGCAGAATATACAAAATACACTTCATTTTCATCTAAAAGTAATCCAAAAAACACTCAGAAATCAAAAGACAACAACTAGGAATTTTGCACCTCTTGTAAACAGGAGTTATTCCTCTAGTCTTAATGGTTCAGATCTAGAACAAATGGTAAACAACAAGATTAGAAGACATTCCCTAGAATGGGTGGACATATGGAATTAGTCTCTTCGATGTAATAGTATAGTTGTTTCCCGTAATGATGGTCCTTCATGGATGTACCTGCATAATCACAAGAAAATTGCGAAAAAAGTAAACCTAATCATTGTGCAACTGGAATTTAAATCGTGAATTAACAGAATTGAAAGCACAGAAAGTGAAAACAACTCAGATCTAAACAGATTTGATGATACCAAACAAAAATCTCACTAGATCAGCTAGTGGATCTGATTGAACTAATAAAAGACTAGAGCTTGGATTTCGGAAAAGTGTTTGAAAAGACTAAGGAAGATCAGATCAGCTGAAGCTCTTCTCCAACAAAGCCTCCAGAAAATGTTCCACTATTCTATGCTAGTGACTAAGGAATATAACAATAAAACATATGATATTAACACAATATACTTTATGGGAAAGGAACCAATTTTGAATTAGATAAAGAAGAAGAAGTTACAAGCTATGCCTTAGTGTCAATAAGCTCCTTCACAATGCCAATATATTTTCCCCGATAGCTCCAAATTTGCTCCTCCTATGCTCACCCTATTGATCTAGGCTAGAATGGAAATGCAACAGCATAACCTTGCTCTCTCCCTCAACCATGGATATGACCCTGCTTTTATAGGTCTTGGGAGTATAGGGATGATTGAGGAAATGGTGGGTGAAGTGGATAGGAGATAGAAGGATGGATCTCGAGTCTAGATGGTCCTCAGGTGTAGGGATAAGGGAGCCACGAAGCCTTCATTTGACAAGCTTCATGGAATCCTCTCTTTTTCACTTTTTACTAAGGGCTCCACTTCTTCCTTACTATGATAGAGCAGTGTAGGGTAGAACTGCGCCTTGTACAAATAGTATAGGAGGTACCACCTCTTACTACCAGTACAGTATAGGCGGTGCTGAAGAAGGTACCACTCAATGACTAAAGGGTAGGAGCAGTGCTGGATTTTGATATGCAGGATTGATATCTGGACCAGGATTTTGATTAATGACTTGGGGTTGAGGGAAAAATATTGTGTTTGGGGTTTCATCACATGCTAATGACAATATTTATGTGTAACACCACGATTTGGTTTCTCGGTGTTATTTGTGGACCTCGGCACCTCAGGTATGATTTCATACAAAATCCCAGACTGAGCATATATCAAATCTAATAGTTGGGCCCTAAGGATTGCCTCTTCTTCCATGGTCACCCCCGAAGTGGATGCGTCTTTAGAGATATAAGGCAGTAAATATTTTAAGAACCACTCTAATAAAAACTCGAGAGGTATAGTGGATTTTATAAGCCTCTTTCGTCTTTGCCACTCCTCAATGTGATTGAAAATAGGTGCTTCTTTGTTCTGTCGAAAATTCAACAAGCGCCAAATCTTAGGCTCTATCAAGCGCCAAGAGGGATCAAATCTCTTGATGCACAAATCCTCTTGAGTGCAATACCTCATAAGAGGTTTGGATCTTAAAATGTTTAATTAATAAGTTAAAACATGTGTTATTAATTTGTGAATTTGCATGAAAACAAATTTATGGAAAGATTAGAAATAATGTTATCAATGCTTTAGGATGTTGTGTTTGGAAATTTTTGTTATAGGAAAAAGTTATCAATGCTTTACAAAATTTTATTTAGAAATTCATGTAATAAGAAATAGTCCATACATTATATTAATATAATATTAATTTAAATTTAAAATAAAATATAAATTATAAATTATAATTTAATTTTAAATATATATATATATATATATATATATATATATATATATATTACTAGCACACTCACATAATTTGTGGTTGGATCACGTCTATGGGGATCAAATGGTTGAGAGATAACAATGAAATGGAAGACAATTTGGATTCTTTTTATTCCTAGTATTCTTCTAGTTAAACTATTTCAACTCTAAGTTATCCATGTCCACCTACATGTTATCATCGACATTCTTATTATTATCCATTTAATTACTATCAATTATTTTTTCATATATATATATATATATATATATATATATATATATATATATATATATATCTCTTTTATCTCAAATTCTTCTAGTTATCTCTCATGAATTTGTTGGTTGTCCATTCATCAGCTATGAGTCATCCATGCATCGCTACCAATTTATCTATTCATCAGTTACCCATTATTTTTTATATCTTTTTTAATAATTGTTTATTTCAAATTTTGAATGACTGCCATAGAATCAATATCAACAGTACACTTGTCTCATCCTCATCCGTAGATGAAAAAGCATAAGCCGTAGTCCACCCCAAATCTCAAATAAAAACATCTATTGACGTAAATATATATATATATATATATGGCATGATTTTCTCAGTTCGGTATTGATTCTATCTGCAGGCTTATAAGCCACTTACTGTCAATACAAAAAGTGTTATAGCTTTTTATTTCTAAATTTATATCATTTGTTTGAAAACCACTTACCTTTTGTCCTCGCTTGGCATGTATGAAAATCAAAATTATAAATTCTTTGTGGCATGGCTTGGCATGTCTGAAAATGAAATTATGAATTCTTTGTGGCATATGTAGTCCAAAGTTCTACATTATTAAGTGTTACAAATTCTATTTTATTTAACAGGAGATCCCTTCAGGGTATTCTGAAAATGAAAATATAAATTCTTTGTGGCATATGTAGTGCAAAGGTCTACATTCATAATTGTTGCAAATTCTATCTTATTTAACAGGAGATCCCTTCAGGGTATTCTTAACATATTCAAGTTAAGGGATGTAGAGATGCAATTTTGGAAGGGCCAAGTAATTCCTTATGGCATGTGATGATATATGCTTCAGGTACCTCGGCATTTTTCAAAGACGGCTGGGAATATTTGTCTCTAATAATTCCAAATAGCCTAACGATTTTATTGGTTTTTGGCATGTGAACATATGCATTTTCTTGTGCAAATATTTGAATCAAGTGGTTATGAGAAACAAAGCACTTTCAGTGTTAAAGAATGTGAATCTTTCCATTTGAATAATCGAGGCATGTCCACAATTCGCAGCCCTAATAGCAATATTGGTAAGAATGAATTCATTGGAGAATCTCTATTTGAAAAGGAGAGGCCTAAAGGAAATCCCCTCGTGCATGCCATTCGGGTTGTTGAAAGTGCAAAGAAGAAATTTATTCAAAAGTACAAATAATATATTTATTCAAGGCACATGAATGAAGGTTCACATCACTGACACTTGCGAGGAAACTTCTATTGCCAATCGCATATCGTTTTCTCCTAAAAATCATGAATTCCTCGACCATTGTAAGAGCAGTGTGAAACATACATCAAGGCTTCAAAAATAAAAATGGAACTTCTCTGACAATTGAAAACGCAAAAGGCCGCATATTTTGACAATTCACAATGTATACAAGTTTTTGTTCACATCACATCGCAATAAAGTCTGTTTGTAACGACCTAATTAAATAGGTAACCGTATAATCAGCGACGTACCAAGACAAGAAAATGTCATAGAATTATTAATATTGTAACAGCATTTTTACTTCAGTGAAAAAGCCTGTGGATGCCAACGTGAAATGTATGAATTAAGAATGAAACGGGGGCAAGAACATTTTTTACTGAATAAATGATTAAGGTATCTCCATGAGGTTCTCGCAGATACCTGCTATGTTACTGTTGCAGTATAATGCCTCCAAACTTTATCTTGTTTTATCACAGAATCAAGTGGGTTTGTCTGCGAAGCAACCAATTATTTTGGACAGTGAAGACGAATCTGATTCTCAAGCTTCCCTGGCATATGGACATGATCAAGACACAATTGCATCTTGTCATTCTGGTTCTGAACCTCTTCAAGAGGAATTGTCATCCCTTGGTAAGATCATGTCTAACGATCACTGTCACGCACTGGCATGCCTTAGGGTTTTATCGTTGCTATTGTGCTCACTATCCAATTCCTGCATTCTTGAAAAGAGCCGCAGGTTCCAATCCTGCCTTTCAATTGAGCTTTGGGTTCTAGCTACTACCTGAAACGTGTTTTCTGCCTTGCAAAAGGTCTCTTAAAGGTGACGAGCGCATATCCTCTCGCCCTCGTTGTGCTGCTGGATGTTCTAGATCATTGCCTGCAATTGTTGAGATAGGGTTGTATTGTTAGCCAGATTCATTCCATAGATATCGGAAAAAGGAGTTTTACTTATGTTGTTGTCTCTAAACCAATTTATATATTGTTGTTACCGGTTTATTTTGGGGATAATTAAAATTTTTATTTACCAGTGTAGATCCAAAACCTAGGCTCTATCAAGCGCCGAGAGGGATCAAATCTCTCGAGCTGCAAACCTTTTCTTAGGTATTGCACTCAATGAACTATCAACATTGGTGTTTCCTATATATAGCCATTGATTTGATTCAAACCAAAACACACATATAATATTTTTATTATTAATATTTAATATTACTTATGGCCAACATATAATATTTTTTATTATTTTTTATTTTGTTAGGAACAAACATTAGAACATTTCTCCATACATGGTTTTAAAACCATATGCAAGGCCCTCCTACAACTATGGGTTGTTTAGGAGGATTTGCACATGGTCTTAAGACCATTTGCAAGGCCCTCCTAAACCATGTACAATAAAACCATGGGTTGTGTGCATAGTTTTAAAACCATGTGCAAGGCCAACATGTTTTTGCACCCACAATTTTTTTTACAGATAATTAAATTTTTACTTTTTTATTGTTTTGTTAGGTAGGAATATTACAAAGTCTCCCCCATATTAGGTTGTTTTCTGGCCAACATTTATTTTGTCATATAATTAAAAAATTTATCTTTTATTAATAAAAATAACATTACATAACGTTACAAGATCTCCCCCATATTGGGATGTAGAGTGCCTCTCAGCCCAATTACTTTTTACTCAGCTCACAAAACCAATAACTTGATTACTTTTTAAATTTAAATTTATTACATTTTAGAATAACTTTAAATAACCTTACAACATCTACAACATCTCCCTCATAATTTGACAATATTATTTATAGCCGGCATATTGTTACATAACGTTATGTAATGTTACATAATGTTACAAGATCTCCCCCATATTAGGATGTAGAGCGCCTCTCGGCGCAATAATTCTATCAGCATCCACCATGAGGACACTATTTCCTTCTGACTTTGGTAAACCTGTGATAAAATACATCAATACCTGTTTCCACCTTTGGCTTGGAATGGAAAGAAGTTGTAGGAGACATGGGGTCTTAATTGTTTCTAGTTTATTTCTTTGGAAACCAAGCATTATGTCACAAATTTTTGAACATCAGTTTTAAGACCATCCTTAAAAAATTATTTCTTTACCTTGTGGTAGGTTCTTGAGAAACCTGAGTGCCCTCCTATCAAAGAGGAGTGGAATTCAAAAAGTATCATTTGCTTGAGTTGGGAACTCTTACCAAATATAGGCAATCATTGTACCATAGAATGTCATATTTCCACGTAAATATATTAGAGGCACTAGGATCCTACCGCAGCTTTTGAATGAATGTCCATATTTGTTCATCATTTTTTCATTCATCCCTTGCTTTGGCTACCCAATCTGGTTGGATGATCGAGATAGCATAGAGTAATGCTTCAACATCCTCATCTTTCCTAGAGAGTGCATCTGCAACAACATTTTGCTTCCCCTTTTTGTAAATGATTTCAAAGTCATATGCCAACATCTTTATCACCCATTTTTGTTTCTCTTCTGAAGATAGCCATTGTTCCAAGAAGTATTTAAGGCTGTCATGATCATTCTTAACCTTGAAATGCCTCCCCATAAGGTATGGGTGCCATTGCTTCAAGTCATGTAGTATTGCAAACATTTCCTTCTCATGAATGGGATTTTTTGAGTTTGTTCCCTTGATTGGATGACTTGTGAAGGCAAGAGGGTTTCTGTCACGTGCCCCAATTTGCAAAACAATTTAATGTCATTGAGGAACATTATGTTATATTTTATGATAAAGTTTGTAATTGATGATCCAGTGGGGTCAAGGATAATTAATGTATTGCAAAATATTTTATTAATAAATAAATAAATGATGAGACAACAGCTTAGGGAAGCTGTTAAATGAGTGTTAACTGGTCACTTGGTGGAGGAGACTGGGTGGAGAGTATACTAACAAGTGGCAGCATCCTCAAACTACTTCTAACTGTTGCAGGTGGCAACTTCCCTATAATTTTTGTCATGATTCCCCAAGAAAGTGGAATAGGAGCAGGTGGCTCATTAAGTAAAAACTGACCTAGAAGACTTAGGCATTGATATAAGACTTCCCATTGAAGACAGTGGAGGCTGCTCATTTTGGAATTGTGATCATTCTAAGTGAATGAAGTGCACATGAGAAATTTGATAGAAGGGACTTGTTGAAGTGAGTTTGAGGGGTTAAATGCTGAATATTGAACTTGTGCAGCTACTCTAAGATGAAGTTCTTACTACTGTGATCTGGGCTGAATTAATGCTATAAATCTAGTCAAGTGACCGAGGATCTCAAGGTTACATCTCTCACCCAGTACTCTATCAGGAGGATCAGGAGACAAGCTCGGGGGTCCTAATAGATTGCAGATTAAGCTTTCTCTAGGATTTGGATGGGAGGAAGAACCTCCTTAAGCTGTTGTCACCTCACTATTTGACAAGTTCTATTTGTATAGGTTTATTTATAGTTTATCTACTGTTTTCAGACAAAGATTACAAGTTTTCGAGATATGCATATTATTATTTTATTAGGGTTTCTGAAGAAGAAAGAGCATTGTTTCTCCTTTTCTTTGTGTCTCTTGTCTCTTGTGTTTTATTGATGTGCATGTTATTCTCTCAGTTAAAGATCCTAAGATCATAATGCTAGCTTGAATGATAAAAATCTAACATGGTATCAAAGCTAACCTGAGAAGAAGACATTGCCCAGCTACAGAAGCTAGGGATTCTTATTATTTGGGTCTATCTCCACAATCCATCAGCAAAATTATGCTAAGCTGACTCTCCATTGAAGGGCGCATCTTTCTGTCGAAGCGGAATTCGATTCCGAGCATTTTCAGTTTTCAATGCGAAAATTAGGGCTTTCTACAGAAGACAAATTTTTGAGTGAGCCCAGCATAGGATTTATCTCCTCATCAAAACCTAAGTTTAATGACCTAGATCAATATTTTTGGTTGGGTGAAAATCCGGGAAAGTAAAACCCTAGTTTGACCCCGAGCTAGAAAAACCCTAAATACTAAAACTACTACGTTTTGGTACATTCGCTATATCCCAATATTGGTGAAGGATCAGGAGATGAAAATTGCAAGGGCTGAAGATAAAATCTGGATTTACACTGTGTCCAAAACTCAGCCTCAGATTCGCTATATTCTGGGAGATATGATCCCTCCAAGTTAGGGTTCCAGCCTCTTCCAGAATTCATCCCTAAACAAGACACCTGGGGAGAATTTCTATATATTGGGCTACACAGGTCCAAATGGAATTTATGAAGATTTTCCAGAAAGGTCAGGGACTATGCTTTCTGTGGTCTGAATTTCAGACTCAGAAGATAAACCAGTGACACATGGAAGTCTGTACAACTTCGTTGTTCTGAATAGTCCTGTAACATGTCACCTTGGGAAAAGGATTGTAAAGCCCAATTGGTGAAACCAATTCTGATGAAACATGTGGCATTGGATCAGGGACATGCGAGGATAACTCAGTGTGAAGTTTCAGACACAAAGGAGTATTAATTTTGGAGATATCACAGAAACAGGGACAGACATTTTTGCAGAAGAAATTGGAAAATTAGGGCTTCCTGTTCTGGGAGCTTCCCTCCATTGTTTTCAGGAAAGGAGTACATTGGACAGCTCCATTTGAAGAGATCTATCTGTCTATCCAATAAGATCTAAAATATTCCAAGTTTTGAAAATTAAGGTTTCTATGACAAACCCTAGATCAGCCAGCTCGGAAACTAGGACGGACACCTCAAATTGGTAAGATCTAATCCTTTGCTATTTTCATTTGAGGTTCTCATTTCAAAGTAATCTATCACATCAGCTTGATGATAAGCTTGGTGAAGTTGAAAAAATTCCAAGTATGGAAGAATATGATCTCTCTGAAGAAAATGAATTAGACACCTACATGAGTAGAGAGGTTCCAGTTCTAGAGGGAGATGAGGTTAGAAGCCTTACATAAGAAGAACTTGGTCAAGGCCAAGAAGATCATTGTTGATCAACTTGCACTACAAGTGTCTTCCTTAAAGACATCGAAGATGTTTGATTCCTTGACCATTTGAAGGGAAGAACATAGATCGGAATATGAACTTAAGAACTCAGTTGAAGAATGTGAAGATCCAGAATGCAGAGACCATACAGTCATACTTTACTAGGGTCTCTCAAATCAAAGAACAACTTGAAGTGGTAAAAGAAGAAATGAAGATTGAAGAAGTGGTGATAGCCACCTTGAATGGCCTCTCGGGATCATGGGATTCATTCATTTGATGAATGTGTGCCAGAAGGAAGTGATTAATTTCAGTAGACTCTGGGAAGAAGAAGAAGCTCGACTCATAAGAAGAGAAGAGAAGATGGGAGCAATTGAAGATCAAGCTCTCACCATCCAAAGAAGATCCCTCAAGTGATGAGGAATATGAAGAACTCAATTCTTGAAGAACCTCTTATCCATCTTGAGAGCTTGGATAAGAAATGATGAAGTCATGAATGAAGAAGATGATGAAGTGGAAGGATCAAGAAGGAGTCTACCCACGAAACAAATAAAGATAAGTATTCAATTGTCTTTTCATGATATTGTTTTTGTTATGCATTTGTTTATATTCAGTTGATGTATTATGCATGATAGGATGTTTGCATTAATGATAGTATACTACTAATATGCATGTGATGGGTAAGTAGCTCATGGTGCTATACAACTCTCCATTGCTACTTATCTAGAATGAAACCTCTTTGCTGACATATTGGATTAGTGCACAATCTCAATGTTGTCCTGGTAGAGATGGAAGGCATCTAGAAAAGTTTTCGTGAGATACGGATGAATGTTGTATTGGCTAAAGTAGTTGCATGATCACATATTTATGCATAAGAATTTTCCAGTATGAATATTCCTTATGAAATGTTTCTAACCATACAAATGCATTTGATTTGTAGGAAAGACCGCATACATAATTGCCTGTAAGAAAAGAAGAATGAAACTTGTTCCGAAGAACAAGTGATGACAGTTCAAAGATGAAGAATAGTATGATGAATGTAGTAACATCATTAATGCAGAACCTTCCAGCTATGAAGAAGTAACCAAGAAGACTAGTTCAAGAAGAATGATGTCTAGGATGCAGTATCGATACATGAAGGGAAGTACGTAGTTCCATCATGCAGTATATGGAAACATCGTGGATACAAGGCAAGATTCGAAGAGACATTTGCAGCCAGTGGGAGTTGAGATACATGGCAGGTAGAATAATGTGTGCAAATGAAAGAAGACCTTGTAGAGCACAGAAGACACCCATGGGACAACACATACATGAGGAGCTTGATGAAGATCTGAACCTTTGCTACAATGTTGATAGAGGATGACAAGCTCACAGATGGGTGCGAGATGAAATTTTGAAAAAGTTCAAGATAGAGGATCTTGATATCTAGTGATCCTAGATGGATACATAAAAGATTAGTAGCATAGGAAGCTACTTGTCACTCAAGTACATAATGCTTCAGTGCATAGAGTACAGAAGACAGAGGGATTATGATGCTCTGCTTCAAAGGGATTACAAAATATATTAAGCTTCGACATGGTACGACAGAATGGATAGATTACTAATGACTCTAGGCTTTACTGAGAGTAAAGTGGATTCCAACCTTTGCTTCAAGGTTGAAGGTGGAAGACCAGTGGTGCTCCTGTTATGTGTCGATGCACTATTTTCTAGGCATGGAGGTGTGGACAAAGGAAGTATGCAGTAGAGATCCTGAAGAGGTTCAGGATGATGGACTGCATGACCACACCTATGGCATCAAACTTGAAGCTATTGAGTGTTGCTTCATTAGAGACGGTTGATGCTATGATGTATCGCCAGATGATTGGTTCCTTGATGTACCTGATGAATACGAGACCAGATATTTGCTTTGCTGTGAACACATTGAGACATGTTCACCTGATGGTTGGAAAGCATGCAGTGAGGTACCTGAAGGGTACAGTTGATTATGGGCTCAAGTATGAGGCGAATAGAAAGATTATGTGGATTTGTATTGAGCTGGCAGTGCCATTGATAGGAAGAGAACTTTGAGGTGCTAATTCAGTATGGGATCAAGTGTGATCTCTTGGTTTGGCAGGACGAAGTCCTGTATGGCACTAAGTACAACTGAGGAAAAAGATGTTGCCATTTGCTATTCGGGAGGTAGTATGTTTCTTTTGAAAACTACTATCTGATTTGGTTGATCTGACTTACATTTTGTTGTATGATGCAGAGAGGAACAGTGATCCAGATCAAGATCTATTGAAAGAAGGATTTCTAGCATAGCTAATGAGACAGGTTTCCCTCGGATGTAATCGGTCCTGTGAAGCTTGCAAGGTCATCCTTGGACGTAATCAGCCCTGATGTGATTCTATGCCTGAAATGGCCAAAGTGAAGTTTGATTAATTCAAGGAGAAGCTTGGTGTTCTCGAGATCAAGGTTCCCTCTAAGGGGAAATGATGAGACCTATAGCCATTCTGACATGGTGAGAGGATTGGTTCCTTCCATGGTTAGATGTAAGGGTTGAGACATTCTGTCATGGTCAGAGGATTTAGGTTCCTTCCATGTCAAATATGAGTGTTGGCCATTATGTTGAGTAGGACAGATGTAAAGGCAAGTGCCATTCTGGGAATGGAGGCACCTGGTCAGTTACCAGGAAAACTCAGTCTAGGACTGAGAATCCATTCTAATGTGATATAGGGATGTGTTCCCAATTGATCAAATGTAAGCGCTGAACCATTCTGTCATGGCTAAAGGATTAAGTTCCTCCCATGTCAGATGTGAGTGTTGGCCATTCTGTCAAGTAGGATAGATGTAAGGGAAACTGCCATTCTGGGAATGGAGGCACCTGGTCAGTTACCAGGTAGCTCAGTCTAGGACTGGGGGCCATTCTGATGTGATGATAGGATTATTTCCTACATTATCAGATGTGAGTGCACACCCTTTCGATGCGATGTGTTTACACATGGTTGAATGTAAGTGCAGATCCTTTTCGACAAGATGAGGTTAGATATAAGTGCTAAGCCATTCTGGCGCGATGTGTTTACACATGGTCAGATGTGAGTGTTGTGCCTTTCCGACAAGATGGGGTTGGATGTAAGTGCAGTGCCTTTCCGAAAAGATGGGGTTGGATGTAAGTGCAGAGCCTTTTCGATGCGATGTGCTTGCACATGATCGAATGTAAGTGTTGAGCCTTTCTGACAAGATGAGTTCAGATGTGAGTGCTGGGCCTTTCTGACAAGATGAGGTCATATGTGAGTGTTGGGCATGCCTTTCTGACATGATGAGGTCAAATGTAAGAGCTAGGCCGACCATTCTGACTTAAGTGTCAGATATAACCACTGATGAAGACCTGTATGAAGGGTAGGCCTACAGGATTGACTCTATAGAACTTCTTGTGACGAGAAGAATCGAGATAGCACCATTATGAGATAGCATACAATGATGATCCAGATAAAGTGATCCAGATGTGTTGATCTAGACTTGATGACGATCCAAATCAAGTGATCTAGATGTGATGATCCAGACTTGATGACAATCCAGATCAAGTGACGATCCAGATGTGATGATGATCCAACTTCAGTGATGATCCAAATCAAGTGATGATTTAGACTTAATGATCCAGATCAAGTGATGATCTAGACTTGATGATGATCCAGATTGAGTGATGATCCAGATCCATATGAAGATGACTTGAAGATAAAGATGACCTGAAGATGATCATGACCTGAAGATGAAGATGACTTGAAGATGAAGATCACGAGAGCTTGAATATGATTTAGATGATACAGAGAAGAAGACTTGTGCTGATAAATTGTGTCAAGAGAATATCTTCCTAGTTAAGAGGGAGTGTTGATGTATTTGTAACTTTGGAATGTATTCATCTGTATTTCTTATGTATTGTAACCTGATGTTTATTTCGGTATGTATTTGAGTCATGTCATGCCTCGATGTTCCGATCAGGAAGTTTCTATAATGAGAAAGTTATGTCAAGTCATTGTGGCTAACCCTTCTATTTGTCAAGGGTTAAATTCCCCACAGTTATGGGGCCCTAGGTTTATTAGACTATCCTAGTGAAGTCAACCCTAGGTGAGTCATTGTAAGTCAGGGCAATAGTCCCCACCATCTAAGTCAAGGTTAACCCTCCTTATTGAGCAGAGGGCAAAGTCCCCACAAGTTGTGGGGCACTAGGGTTATTATACACTCCAAGAGATGTCGGCTCTAGTAAGTAATTGTTAAGTGAGGCCAACATGTTGGAGTGCACTTCAAGTGAATGAAAGAATATAAACAGAGAGTGAGCCTCTCTATTTATCACACTCACAATACACACACTCACTCATTGGGGCGCATGAGTGAGATAGGATAATCTCTCTCAGTGGGAGAGAGAGAGAGACAGAAGCTGTGGAGATCATCTTTATGTTTTGGGCTTTTCTATTTTGGTGGTGATTCTATCTCTGAGGAAGTTGCGGGGTTTTCTCCTTTATGGTTTCCCTGAGGAAAATTCTTTGTGTCTCTTGTCTCTTGTGTTTTATTGTTGTGCATGTTATTCTCTCAGTTAAATATCCTAAGGTCATAATGCTAGCTTGAATGATAAAAATCTAACATACTGAAAGTAATTGCATTATCTAATTATAGGCAAAGAGTAGATTATATAATAATCACTAGTAATTATAATATTCATAGAATTATTACTAGTTTTAATACTTATTATAAATACAATGAATATAGTTTAATAAACAAATATAGGAATAGTAAAAGTAGTATTTAGGGTTTAACCTAGCTACTCATCCTTAGGTCATTATAATTATTTACTTAAGCTTACAACTACAGTCTGATTCTGTAAGCATAGGTGTTTTATTACAACCCTCAAGAATGTAAACATGAATATTTCACTTTCTGTAGACAGAAGTTGTTCCTCTGGTCTGAATGGTTCAAATCCAGAACAAATGACCGACAAAGGATGAAGACCCTCCCCGGATGTCGTAGATACCTGGAATGTCGCTTCGATAGTAGACCTTTGTACCTGCAATTAGATTAAACACGCAAACACATCAAAGCTACCAGAACATAATCCACTGATCCATGTTAGTGACTAAGGAATCTAACAACATTTACATGCAAAATAAAAACAACAGTAATGTGGGACAGAAATCAGCTTTGCATTAAGATGAATGGAGAATTTTACAACCAATTAAGCCTTAGTGTCAACATGCATCTCCACAAAACCAGCACTTCATCCCTATAAGCTCCAACTTTGCTCTCTATGCTCTCCAATGGCTTGGGCCAAGTGGTCAATCCAATAGCATAACAATACCTCTATGGTTCCCCCCTCAACCATGGACATGAGCTTGTATTTATAAGGCTCAATGGATAGGAATGGTTGAGAGATTTGTGGATGAGGTGGCCTTTAAGATCCTATGATGGGGGATCTCAAGCTCAACTTACCCACAATTATAGGGATAAGAAAGGACACGAGGCTCATGATCTAGAAGCCTCGAGAAACCTCTATTTTTTCCATTTTACCTAAGGTACCACCTTTTTCCTTCTATGACAGAGCGGTTTAGGTTAAAAACGCTTATGGACTAAAGGCTATAAGCAATGGCACTACTTATGGTAAACAAGATATAGGCGGTGCGAGAAAGGTATTGCTCATGGATAACGAGGAAAGCGTGGTGCTAAGTATTTTTATGAAAGATTGCCAATCAACATGGGTTTCCTCTCCAAGTGTTGGGATTAAGGGAAAATATGTAAGTCAAGGTTCTTATCACATGGCGGTGACAGGATTGTAGTATAACAGGATTCCCCCCAAAGCATGAGTCTTAGAGGGATATGATAAATGAGAGCTTTGAGAGAACAAGTCGTCGCTACGAGGTGAAAATGTCGACTCGATTGGAGCATGTCATCAAGTAGGCATTTGTATTACATCAATATTTTTTATTCATAGACACAATTAACCAACTCATGGCTGCAGAACAATACAAGGTAGATCCATGGGAGGAATAAATAAGCATGGCTACTAGAATACAACGTAGATCCATGTGATAGAGGACTCAAACTTGGACATAGCTACCAGACATACGATGTAGATCTATGTCATACAAACTCAAATTTGAGCATAGCCACGACCATACAAATGTGGATCCATGCTAGATATACAAAATTCCATCTCAACCTTGGGGAAAAGCAATGAGTGCTTTAAACAAATACCCAGGGTCTTGTCTCATCTTCAACAAAGTACAATTCTATCGATGTGATTACAATGATCTGAAGTCGAACATGGTAGAAACCACTTGATTACCGGCCAATGATGTGAACCGTGAACAAGTGCGAGGGAGATCACCATTGATGTCGATGATTCCCAAGGTACCCTAGTACAATATACTGAGTGTGAATAGATGCCCTGATGTCAAACACCCAGTCGATTCTATCGATCAATGGTCAATGATGCAAACCTATGTCGAGAGAGAGAGAATCTGTCATTAAGGCATACAGATCTCAAGGTACTAAGTATTGTTTCTAAGACTATTTTTCGGATGATGAGCTGATGTCGACGGGAATAGTCTCATCGAAGGAGGCCCATGATGAGTCCCACATCGATGAAACAAAACTCAAAACATAGTTCTGGAATGATGTGACTGTAATAACCATAGAACTGACTCAAAAGTACTAACACAAAGACTGTGTTGACTGCAGAGGTAAGACTTCTTCAAATTTCCTTTGAACATCGGGAGGCACGACAAAAGACTTGGCAACATGACTGGATGAGACAAACACACAATATGAAAGTGGACAATGCATTCTTTTTAAAGACTCAAAGGAGTAGCATGACTCATGAAAGTGGATCGCCACAGAGATCAGTTGAATACCCAATTGACTGACATGATATGCAGACAAGTTCCATGTTCAAAGGTAATGACAAACTACTACCATTTATTTGCAAAATGATTCCCTTCCCATTTTCCCCATCATGATCGATGAGTGCCTCTTTTCGGTTTTACAAGTTCAAAGAGGGTAACAAACACTCGATATAGCTTGTCGGAAGACAAGTCCAGACTCATGTGTTTTACGAACCTGAGAGAGGAGGGGTTCATTCCCAAAATGGGTCTCTCAATGTTTAATTTAACGAGTCCAATGAAATAAAACTAGGTATCGTTCATGTTTAGAGATTCTAAACGATTACGGAAGAAGACTCTAGAGGGGTCCTTTTTCGTATGATTTAGTCTCTAAGGCCAGAAAAAGTGTAAAATCATACCTTAGAGAACTCTTCCAGTCATGATTGGCTGGAGTGTTCCTTTTTCGTAAATAGTCTATCCGAACCAAAAAAAAGATAACCTACCATCGGAGAGACGACTCTTCAAATGCTTTAACGAGCGTGAAGAAGACAATATTGCTCGGCAATATTTTCGTATTTAAGGATCCCAAAAAAGAGTTTAAAGAAGAATCCATTAGAAATTTTCATGTTTGAATCTAGAGGACGAAAAAGTAATAAACTAAGCTCAAACCACTTTTCATGTTTTAACCAAAGCACGAAAAATGAAAAATAAGCTCAAAACCATCTTTTTTTTTTTAATGAGCTTGAAGATCAGTTGAAAGAATGCTCAAAGATTGGTTTCATTTTTACGCAAGATCGAAACCAATGGGTAAACTATGCTTGAAAAATCCCATTGACATGATATACACTGGTTGGAATCTTGCCCCCAGCATGATTGCTAGCGACGCTTACCCCTAGCATGGTTTCTAGGGGCTCGACATGATCCCCAAGCTTTGTTTCGTCTGACGATTCTTCTTCCATACCCAACCTAAAAACCTGGTTACTAATGTGAAAATGTTCACCAGGGGCGTAGGAAGAATGAGAATCAGGCAAGTGAAAAGAAGGTTCAAGTTCTAACACTAAATGGAAGACTCAAATCAACGGAAGGGGATCTGTTTCATTTTTACGCAAGCTTGAAACAGAAGGTAACTATGCTTGGAACATGGTTTCATTTTTATGCAAGCTTGAAACCAAAAGGTAAACTATGCTTATGGAAACCTACTTCATTTTTTAACGAGCATGAAATAGAAAATGAACTATGCTCAAGAATGATTTCATTTTTATGCAAGCTTGAAACAAAAAGGTAAACTATGCTTGAGGAGATCTATTTCATTTTTTAACAAGCTTGACATAGAATGGGAACTTTGCTCAAAGGCATATGTTTCATTTTTTAATGAGCTTGACACAGAATGGGAACTATGCTCGCAACATGGTTTCATTTTTATGCAAGCTTGAAACCAAAAGGGTAAACTATGCTTAAGGAGTGGTTTTATTTTTTAACAAGCTTGAAACCAAAAGGGTAAACTATGCTTAAGGAGTGGTTTTATTTTTTAACGAGCTTGAAACCAAAAGTAAACTATGCTCTAAACATGGTTTCATTTGTATGCAAGCTTGAAACCAAAAGGGTAAACTATGCTTAAGGAGTGGTTTTATTTTTTAACAAGCTTGAAACCAAAAGTAAACTATGCTCTCAGAAGCTTGCTCTTACCCAACATGATATCCATAGGTTGGTAGGTTTCCCCCATTACCTAAAAGATAGCGGCTTAGATCCATTATGATATCGATAGACTATAGCCATGCCCCCCAATTTACCTATGATGGGAAGAAGCTAACTAGAAGAAGGGAAAGAAACCACAAGAACATGTGGGACATTCAGGGCAGTCTGATTACTAGGAGTAATGTGATGGTCAGGTGTAACAAAGGAAAGTTGATTAATGGTCACAATATTCCCATCATGGGGAAAATGCACGACTTTAAAGAGTGTGGACACAATAGCCTTCATGGCATAAACATAATCACATCCAAGGAGCAGATTGAAATCTAAGGGACCTTGGACCACCATAACATCAATACAGACAATTTTCCCTCCTAATGTAATAGAAAAATAAGGAAGGGTCCCTAAAGGTGCAATAGGCCTATGATTAAAAGCCAGTATCTGATCGGTGGCTAACACAAGCTGAGGAGAACCTAAATCTTTCCAAGCAGTTGAGGATAGAATACAAATAGAAGCCCCTTCGTCAATAATAGTGTGAAGTATCCGCCTAGCAGTAACATTCACAACTATCTGGAAAGGGACACTCGAATGAAGACGAGACTCTGTTAGGTCACTCTAGTCACAAGAAATAACCTCACTACTCAGAGAGGGTTCTATCGAAACAGACAAAATTTCCTCTTCTCGAGAACAATCAGAACGAAGCATAAAAACTTCAGCATGTTTCCATTCATTCTCTACTGGGAGAGAAGAACAAGACCAAGATTTGGTCAAAGAGACTACTTCATTCTTAACACTCTTTGATGAAAGAGCGGGATCAGGTGGAGATGACATCGACTCGACCACTTCACTCTCCGAAGGAAGAGTGGGATCAATTATAGATGAAACTGAATTGATCACTTGGTCAACCAGTGAGGAATCGAGGGATAGCTTACTATCACTTGTTGTAATCACCTATTGATGATCAGTAATATTTTCCAACCAACGCGAAGCTTCATCCATGCTTGGACAAAGAAAAGTACGATGCATAGCCTTGTATATCAAACAAAGATACAAGACTTTACCCTTATGACCTTTTACCAATGGGTCACCAGTTGAGGGAGTATCGTCAATATGATGATTAGAGTTTGATGACACAGACGGTTTGGACCTTTTAGACCACTCTTCTTGTACACGGGAGAGATTGGAACACTCCTTAAGAAGGCGATCCCCCTTGAAAAGCTTACAAAGGAACTTGGGTTTTTCTAGTGTTCTCTTAGAATGGGCACCATCAAGAGCAGATGGTTGTTGTTTTTTCTCTTTGTTATCCTTCTTCTTTTTACCCTTCCATTTCTTCTTCTTATCACCATGACTACTAACCATAGATATTTGTTTAAGCGAAGAGGAAGAAAGAGATGAAGCCACAACCGATGAAGAAGGAGAGGGATTAGTTTGAGGTCGATCCTCTCCCAGAGGAGAGGTGACATTTGAGACATTAGTTGTAACAGGAATTAGCGGATTAAATAGATAGACCGGTAATCCTATAGTTAATCCAGGAAGATTTAGAGTGGCAATAAACGGAGGACCAATACCTTCACTTGGAGGGAAAAAAAAAGGTACACCTTGGAAAGGGACCTCTTGAGTGGTAGTCCTAGATGGGGATGCCATCTCTAAACTCTCTAATAACCCCCTAACTACCATGCACAAGCAAGTACTACTCAAAATACAAGCAACAAGCAAACATGTGAAAGGAGTGGATAAGAGTGAGGAACCTCACAGGACAGGCCAAAAGGATAACTCAGATGGCTTGAGGATTCCTAGAAGGGTCTCTCGATATATGCAAGGTACGTGGGAGCTCAAATTGGTAGTAGTGTTTTCTAATGCATAACCATTCACAAGGGGCCTTCCTATATACAATCGAGTACGTGAAGTACCTTTATATATACCTCAAGGGTACGTGAAAGGCCGTTTGATATACCGATGGTATGTGGAAGAACCGCGCGAGTCCTGGGATGTAATGCAGATGAGTAATGACAGCTCCTATTCTTAACGACGGCCGAACACTTCTCTAACTTATCACTCAAGTTGCTAAAAGTTTTAACCTACTACTACCATTAATTTTATCTTGTGCGTTTAGGTGGAACCATGGAGTGAAAACTTGAAATTAAAGAAGATGCACATTGATCTATATGATAATGCAAGTTTTCCTCTTCAATGAAATTCTACCTAAGAGAGGGAGAGAGATTTACTTTTCTTCCAAAAAATGCACACCCAAATGCAAATGCAATTATATATTTTCAAACGAAAAGGGAAATATCAATGCACCCCAACAATCTTCAAAGAAAATAAAAAGAGATCTAGAGAACATCGAACATAAATAAACCAAAAATGTTTCCTATCTTTTCATGATTGAAAAAGACACATAAAAACTTAATGGAAAGATGATCTCACTAACATTTCCAAACAAAACTAACTCTAATGCACCCAAAGCTGAAAACATATATTTCTTCTTAATGAAAGTAAGATCTAGAATTTCAAACAATCATGCACAAAACAAGAAGAAAATTGTTCAACAAACTTGCAAATAAAGCAAAAGAGAGAGAAAACTAAAACTTCTATTTGAAATAAACAAGGAAACGAAGAACCAATCTTTCCTACCAAGCACTGAAAAAATCAGCATGCAAAAGGAAACAAGAATCACCCAAGAAAAGAAAGACTCAAAACAACATGGATCACTCATGCATTCCAAGTCCAAAACAAACCAAAGCCTACACATGAAAATGAAATGTATATTTCCAATTCCAATGAATAATATCTACATAAAATAGAAAGAGGTTTCAAGCAAAGAAAATAATGCAAAATCCAATGCAAGAAACATAAACTCTCTTTGAATGTAGAAAGAATACAACAATCATTTTCATCAAAAAGTAAGCCAAAAACACACAAAAAATCAAAATACAAAGTCTGGAAAAGGACCTATCTGGCACCGCACAGATGAAGCTGTTGACAGGTGGTTTTGAGGCAGAACCGCTCCTTGCTCACTGGATTCAGGCGGTGGCACTGCGTATTGCTAACTAGACTCAGGTGGTGGCACCGCTTCTTGCCAACAGAGCATGTGCGGTTCCCTGAATAAATCCAAAACACAAAGGAGAACGAAAGATCAAGTTAGAAATTGATCAAATAAGGGAAAAAACTGATAGATTGAGAATAAAAAAGAGCATAAAAGGTCGAAATAATTCATATCTATACAGATATGGAAGTTTCAAACCAAAATTCACTGAGTAAAATAGCAAATATGACTAAAGAGAGTTGGATAAGAAGCCTAGATTCGGACAAGAGTTGAAGAACTGAGGAAGATTAGATCAACTGATATGTATATTCATTCCCCAGCAGAGTCGCCGGATTTGTAAACAGGAATATTTCACCTTCTGTGGACAAAATTTGTTCCTCTGGTTTGAATGGTTCAGATCCAGAACAAATGACTGACAAAGGATGAAGACCCTCCCTGGATGTCGTAGATACCTGGAATGCCACTTCGATAGTAGACCTGTGTACCTACAATCAGATTAAACATGTAAACACATCAAAGCTACCAGAACATAATCCACTAATCCATGTTAGTGACTAAGGGATCTAACAACATTTACATGTGAAATCAAAACAACAGTAATGTGCTAACAGAAATCAGCTTTGCATTAAGATGAATGGAGAATTTTACAACCAATTAAGCCTTAGTGTCGACATGCATCTCCATGAAACCAACACTTCATACCCATAAGCTCCAACTTTGCTCTCTATGCTCTCCAATGGCTTGGGGCAAGTGGTTAATCCAACAGCATAACAATACCTCTATGGTTCCCCCCTCAACCATGGACATGAGCTTGTATTTATAAGGCTCAATGGATAGGAATGGTTGAGATATTTGTGGATGAGGTGGCCTCTAATATCCTATTATGGGGTATTTCGAGCTCATAACTGACCCACAATGATAGGGATAAGAGAGGACACGAGGCTCATGATCTAGAAGCCTCGAGAAACCTCTCTTTTTTCCCATTTTACCCAGGGTACTGCCTTTTGCCTCTCATGATAGAGCTGTTCAGGTTAAAAATGCTTATGGAACAAAGGCTATAAGCAGTGGCACCACTTATGGTAAACAAGAAACAGGCAGTGCGAGGAAGGTACCGCTCATGGATAATGAGGAAAGCGTGGTGCTGAGTATTTTTATGAAAGATTGACAATCAACATGGGTTTCCTCTCCAAGTGCTGGGATTAAGGGAAAATATGTATATCAAGGGTCATATCACATGGTGGTGATAGGATTGTAGTATAACAAAGAACCATCTAGGGTTTATAAGAGATAGGATTTATCTTTGAAACCGGTTTTACATTTTTATTCTTAACACAAAAACCTAACAACTGTAAATAATTATTATTAAAAATAAAATAGATACAGAACTAAAATTATTTCTGTAAAATCCATCTCATTGCAAAACTGAAGATTATCCATTAATAATAACCCTTTTAGAGAAACAGAACTTTTTATTCACACAATAACACTGCAAATTAAATAATAAAAATTTACTATCAACCTTTGATACTAAATGTAATTTTAAATTAAAAATACTGTAAACTAATTAAATAGAGATGAAATAGAGTAAGAAACAATGGCCTATGGCCTTTTATAACTTCTATCAAGGCTTAATCCTGATCAAAACAATTTATACAAGTTTAAACAGAAACAGTAAACCAGAATGTTAACCATTACAATTCATATTAAGTAAAAACCCTTCATCTGTTCCAAAAATTGTTGAATGAACAGTCCTTTCATTCCAGCAAAAACCACTTAAAATTTCAAAGTAACCACCCAGTGGTGAAAACAATAATGTCATGGCTTAAGCCAAGTCTGTAATCAAAAGAAAAGCTTTACATCTTCCCAAGCCGTAAAGGTTCTTTCACAAAAACCCTAAGTCACGGCTGCAACAGCCTTTAAATTTTTACACATAACAACCTCTAGGGTTTAAAATAGTATAAAACCAAAATAAAAACAAGAATCAATAACCTAATAAGTAAACCAAGGCCAAGCCACAACCAACACAGTGAAGCTTCTTATCTTTTGGACCACAACAACACAAATGCAGGAGAAAACCCTCAGTATAACCGGGGCTTACCAAGGTTTGCATGTCTAAAGCTTGAAGAAACGTGCTCGCATCCAACATCCAAAGTTGGGAAAAGGAACTACACAGAGAAACCATTCAATGGTTAAAATATTTTTAATGTAATAAAAATTCCAAATTTTTTTCTTAAATAAAAACCTGGACAGGCTGTTACCCGCTAGTGATTTTCGTTTTGAAGAAGTTTAGAAAGCAAATCCTTTGGGCCAAATCGATGGCACCTTGGAGAGTGATTCCCTAGAAAGTTTAATGTGTCGAATACTACTGGAAACCCTGAACCATGAATCGAAGGAAACAAGCACCATTGTGTTTTCTTAAAACCAATTCACAGTCCACGAATCAGTGGAGAAAAACAACTTCTATGGCACACAATACTCCACATCAGTCTTTAAGCATCGAAACCCGCCATATGTCCTCACCGAGACAAGCACAACGTATTTTTTCTTGGAAGACAGTTTACAAATCAGATATTATTACAAAGTCATGGCAGCCACGAGCTCACAGCTCGGCCACACACACTCGAAGAAACCCTCTCACTTGTGAAATGAAGGGTTATGGAAATCGTAAGTCAACTTAACCAAGGGATTAGACACCTCCACATGTCGATCGAATTATTTCATCATTGTGGGTGGCATTTCAATAGTCAATTACGCAGTTTCTAATATGCATTAAAATCATAACAAATCAAAACAATAATCATTTGAATAATGTAACTTTTTTTATTGATAATAATGTAATATACCCTAGATCATTCCGATGCCTAGTTTATCTACCATAGAAATAAGAAATGGATTTTCTTTTAGGGTTTTTCTATAGGTCAATATAGAGTAGTTCTTTTGCTAACTATGTTTTATAAAACATAAGTAAAGGACATACTTTTAATAATAAACTATACTGAGAAAGGAAATCTAATGATTCCTTGAAGTAGTCTTTTGAATTTATGGAGTTGGAGAGTAAGTTTTTTTACTAGGGCCCAAGCATTTATAAGCTCTTTGAGATTATATAAACCAATAACCATATTTCAAGAGATTTACAATACAACTTTGTGTAAAGGTGTAGTTTATAGATAAAAGGTACACCAAGAATTGAAGTGTAAGATACAAGTAAAAACTGTAAAAGTTTGAAGAATAATTCTTTCAACTAAGAAGAGAATCTTGGACCAATTCTTTTATTGCATTGTGTAGTTGGGGATACAAGTGAGTGCAGTCCATAGACTTATATAAGAGTCTCAATTGTATTTCTAACATCCAAATAATGAGTAAACAGTTAAGAGTCAAAATAGTTTTGTTTATATATTGAGAAAACATTTAATTATCAAACCCTAAGATAAGGGTAAATGTGATATACATCTAATGAGTATGATGACTTAAAAACCCTTAGAAAACAAAACTCTTGGATAGGATAGACTATATTTATAGTTCAACAACATAGAGTATTTCTTTCATGTTTACAAAAGGATTCAAATACTTATGATTAAACCAAACTCCAAATGTTTTGACTGATCTAAGAAAAAGTATGAGTATTCTTAGAAATAATCTTAATCATCCAGTTGATTTGATTCATTTTGATAGTATTTTTGGTTATGCATTTTAACCCATGCATATACAGTTTTGTTTTAACATCTTTATGGATTTTTGACGACTTTAATAAGATCAACGTTACCTCTTATGGAGACAAGCTGCATTTAAACATTGTAATTCTAGCATCATATTTATGCTAGTGAAGTATCTTTCTTGACCTGGACAATATATATATATATATATGTTTATTTTTTTACTGGAACAAATGCTTTCCTGTTAAAACCTATAAGAACCATTAGTCCCACTGTGTTAGCTATAATCTAATTAAGCATCGATCACACCTAAGAAATTTTCCCTACTTGACAAAAGAAAAACAATAACATACTTAGCATTAGTAAAAGACAGATTTCTCTTCTACTTTCTGGAAGATGCAATTGCTAGGTTGAAACAGTACTAACACAGTATTTAAAGATAAGCCTTTAAGTTATATAGAACTTGATAAAGAAGTAATCTTTGTTTCTCTTGCAAACTGATTAATTATCTGCTAACAGTTAGTGGTTTATTAGCATTGTCATTTGAAATTTTATGTCACATGAAAATTTTTATATTTTTATGAATTTTTGAATTATTACATGTGGTATCAGAGCACAAGGTTTAGACACTAGGCCTGAATGTGGCTCAACTTGCATATGCGGAACATTAAATTTACACAAGTATACTGATGTTATTTTGTTTTCAATGATATTTCCAGAGAATTTTGTTTTTTGAGTTAACCATAGGAATGGATAGATTAGAGGAATATGCGGATGAGGAGTCTCCTTACACTGAACGAAATAATTTTTGAAGAGAACCTATACAAGAAGAAATAACTAATAATTCTTCCGAGCTACTAGAAACAGTTAAGGAACTAAAATAGAGATGGAATTGGTCAAAAAAGAAAATGAGAGAATTCTGAGATCTCAGGAGGAGCTAAATTAGATTTTGATGGAAAGATTTAATACTGAGGAAAAAGATAAAAGAATTGAGTCTGAAGATATGGGTTATCAACATAAAGATAAAAAGACTAAACAAATTAAAATCGAAAGTAGCTCATCTTCTGAAGTGTATGGTGATTCACATAAACAAAATTTCCAATATATTAGTGATAGTAATGAAGATAATCACCATACTAGGAAGAGAAATTTTAAACCTTATGAATAAATTTCTAGGGAATTAAAGAAAATCAAGCCACCAACCTTTAATGGTGAACTAAGAAGGGGTAAGAGGCAGAATCCTAGTTGTTTGGGATGAAGAAATACTTTCAAATTTATAACTACTCTAATCAACTGAAGGCCAAGATGGATATTTATAATCTTACAGGGAAAGCAGATATTTGGTGGCAGGACCTAAAAAGAGTAAAAGGTATACGGGAGAAAAATATTAATTGGAGTACATTTAAGAAATATTTCAAGAAGAAATTTTTATCTAAACAGTATTATGAGGAGAGGGCTAAGGAATTTTATGAGCTAAAACTGGGAACAATGAATAAGAAAGAATTAAATAGTAAATTTCTAAGTTTGCTCAGGTATGTGTCATATATTGTGTATGAGAAACCTAAGGTACAACAGTTTCTCAGTTGTTTACCCTATCATATAAAACACAGGATTGAGTATGACAATCCGAAAAATTTACAAGAAGCAATGAGAAAAGAAAATTTATGTTATGAACATAATCATAAAAAGGAAAGTATGATCAATTGGAAGGCCAAAAGAAATAATAACTTTGAACAGAAAAAGAAAGGTTTTCTACCTAACCGAAATTTTAAGAATAGTAATACCAGAAATTTTCCTAGTAAAAATTTCAAAGGGAAAAAAAGTAATTCACAGACCAATCCAAATAATCAAAGGAATAAAGAATCTGCTAACAACCACAGTAACTGTACTAAGAATTTTGAACGAAAGGAACCAATAAAGTGTTGGGAATGTAGTGGTCCGCATTATGAATCAGTTTTCCCCAATCGAAAGAAGACTGTTAGCAATATACACACAATATAGGAGGAGATGATTGTTGGTGATCTAGTGAGGATAATGCCCAGAATCAACGCAGCATTGGAGAACAGGCAAGCAAATTATCAAACTTCCATGGTTGAAGTGGAAGGTAAGTTAAATCAAATACCTATATTTATTTTAATCGATCCAGGAGCTAGTTTAAGTTATATTTATCCTAATTTATTAGAAAAGTGTAAGCTCTTAGTTGAAAATTTTGCAAGATATTGATTGGTTCAGCTAGCTACTAGTGCAAAGAGGAAAGTAATTAGCTTTGTTAAGAATTGTGCAGTAACTATGGATCAGTTTGAAACCTCTGTTAAGCTTAATGTGTTACCTTTAGGTTCATATGACATGTTAATTGGTATGGATTGGTTAGAATAGCATAGGGTAGTCCTAAATTGCTTTGATAAAACTTTTACTTGCATAAATAACGATGGAGAGTTAATAAATGTAAAAGGAATCCCTAGGAAAACAGCCATAAGGAAGATTTTTTCCTTGCAGCTTAAGAGAGTTGTTCAGAAGGGTTGTAAATCGTTTTCCATTACAGTAATTAATGAAGAAAATACTAATAACAAAGAAAAAATTAAAATTGGAAGATATTCCGATCCTAAGGGAATATTCAGATGTATTTTCGGAAGAAATTATGGGATTGCCTCCGAAACGGGAATTAGATTTTACTATCGAGCTGGTACGTGGTGCAATGCCCATCTCAAAAGCCCCTTATCGGATGAATATACTAGAATTAAATGAACTTAAGTCGCAATTAAAAGAACTCATTGATAATAATTACATTAGACCCAGTGTGTCTCCCTGGGGAGCACTTGTCATCTTTGTTAAGAAGAAGGATGGAACTCTACGACTATGTATATATTACCGTCAACTAAATAAAATGACTATCAAGAACAGATACTCTTTACCCCACATAGATGATCTGTTTGATCAGCTACGTGGAGAAACGATGTTCTCAAAGATTGATTTACAATCTGGTTACCACCAGGTTCGAATCAAGGATGAATATATCTTTAAAACATCTTTTAGGACCCGGTATGGTCATTATGAGTTTGTTGTTATGCCATTTCGGCTTACTAATGCCCCAACTGTTTTTATGTATCTGATGAATAATGTAATGCATAAATATCTAGATAAATTTGTGGTCGTACTTATTGACGACATCTTAATTTACTCAAAGTCTGAAGAGGAACATAAAGAACACTTAAAAACTGTCCTACAAGAGTTACAAGAACATCAACTATATGCAAAATTTAGTAAATGTGACTTCTTTAAGGATAAAATTCATTATGTGGGTCATGTGGGTACTAAAGAAGGAATTTATGTCGACCCCGAAAAGATAAAGGAAATTGAGGAATGGCCAGTCCCAAAAGACGTAACTGACGTTCGATCATTTATGGGGATTACTCGTTATTATCGCATATTCATCAAAGGGTTTTCAAGAATTGCAAATCCTATAACCTCTTTGCAGAAGAAAGGAAAGAAATTCGATTGGAATTAGAAGTGTGAAGACAGTTTTAAAAATTTAAAAAACATTATTAACCACCGCACCAATTCTAAGAATTCTTGACCCTAATAAATATTTTATAGTATGTATTGATGCATGCAATGACGGTTTAGGTGGAGTTTTAACTCAGGAAGGACACGTCATTGCTTATGAATCTAGGAATTTGAAGGTTCATGAGAAAAATTATGCAACCTATGACATAGAGTTAGCTGTTGTCATACATGCCTTAAAAATGTGGTGTCGTCATTTAATCGAAAGGAAGTATATATTAATGACAGATAATAAAGGATTGAAATATATGTTGGATCAACCTAACTTGAATGCTAGGCAAGCTAGGTGGCTAGCTTTCCTTAGTGAATACGATTTTGAAATTCAACATATTAAAGGAAAAGAGAATAAGGTTGCTGATGCATTAAGTAGAAATGCAAAACTAAATTTTACAGCAGCCATCAGCACTTATAAGACAGACTTGGAAGAAAAATTAGAAGATGGAATAGAACAAGATGAATATTATCGGAAAATACAAGCAAAGGTAAGAGAAAATTTAATATAAAGTCTAAGTATAGGGTACAGCTTGAACGAAAAAGGATTATTATTGTATAAAGATAGATTATACATCCCTAATGTACTTAATATTAAGTTGTTAATTTTAAGTGAAGTTCATAAAACTCCTTATTCGGTGCATCCAGATTATCAGAAAACCATAACCATGCTAAGAAAGGATTATTTCTAGCCAAACATGAAAAATGAATTAGCAGAATACATTGCTAGGTGCTTCGAATGTCAACAAGTAATAAATGAACATAAGCATCTAACTGGGATACTTCAGCCATTGCCTATTCCTAGCTGGAAATGGGAGATAATTAGCCCTGATTTTATCACGGGACTACCTAGAAATCAGAACTTAAATGACTCAATAATGGTAGTTGTTGATAAATTGAGTAAAGCAGCCCATTTTATACCTATAAAAACTACTTATAAAGTTGCAAATATTGCTGATATTTTCTTAAAACAAATTTTTCGGTTGCATGGAATACCGAAGGTGATAATTTCAAACCGAGACCCTAAGTTTACAGGCAATTTTTGGAAATATTTGTTTAAAGGGTTAAATACTATGTTAGACTTTAGTTCCTCTTTCCATCCTCAAACCAACAGACAGACTGAAAGAGTAAATCAGGTATTGGAGGATCTGCTCAGAATATATGTAAAGGAGCAGTGAGGTAAATGGGAAGATTACTTACACCTGGTAGAATTTGCTTACAATAATCATTATCAAGCTTCAGCTAGATATAGTCCTTTTAAAATTATGTATGGAAGGAAATGCAATACCCCCATCTCTTGGATTAATCTAGTTGACAGGCTAATATTAGGACCTGAATTATTAAAGGCGATGGAGTTAATTGTAAAATAGGTACAAGTTAACTTGAATGTTGCGCAAGATCGATGAAAAGCCAAGCAGATCTTAAACGAACTCCAAAAGAGTTCCAGGTAGGTGAACATGTTTTTATCAAGGTGAAACCTAAAAAGAGTTCTCTGAGGTTAGGTAGTTGTGCTAAGTTAGCACCCCGATATTGTGGTCATTTTGAAATACTGTCCAGAATAGGACAGGTAGCATATCATATAGCTCTACCACCAAATTTAAGAGTTCACAATGTTTTTCATATTTCTGTATTAAAAAAATATGTACATGATGCTACTCATGTTATTAATTGGAATGATGTGTAGGTGGAACCTGAAGGAGATTTTCTGGTGAAACCAGATTGTATCCTAAAGGATGGAGATCTCACTTTGGAATCGCATCATTGGTTAAGTGAAGGAGCAATGGAAGCACCTTAGTCCAGAAGAAGCCACCTGGGAATTGGAAAGGCATATGCGAGATGCATATCCAATTCTATTTCAGGGAAATTATGAGGACAAAGAATAAATAACATTGAGGACAATGTTATAAATTAAGGGGGTGTGTATGTCACATGCCCCAATTTGAAAAACAATTTAATGTAATTGAGGAACATTATGTTATATTTTATGATAAAGTTTGTAATTGATGACTCAGTGGGGTCAAGGATAATTAATGTATTACAGAATATTTTATTAATAAATAAATAAATGATGAGATAACAACTTAGGAAAGCTGTTAAATGAGTGTTAACTAGTCACTTAGTGGAGGAGACTGGGTGGAGAGTATACTCACAAGTGGCAACATCCTCAAACTACTTCTAACTGTTGTAGGTGGCAACTTCCCTATAATTGTGGTCATGATTCCCCAAGAAAGTGGAATAGGAGCAGGTGGCTCATTAAGTAAAAACTGACACAGAAGACCTAGGCATTAATATAAAACTTACCATTGAAGACAACGGAGGCTGCTCATTCTGGAATTGTGATCATTCTGAGTGAATGAAGTGCACATGATAAATTCGATGGAGGGGACTTGTTGAAGTGAGTTTGAGGGGTTAAATTCTGAAGATTGAACTTGTGCAACTACTCTAAGCTGAAGTTCTTACTGCTATGAGAAGGGCTGAATTACTGCTGTAAATCCAGTCAAGTGACAGAGGATATCAAGGTTACATCTCTCACCTAGTACTCTACCAAGAGGACCAAGAGACAGGCTCGGGGGTCTTGAGATATTGCATACTAAGCTTTCTCTAGGATTTGGTTAGGAGGAACAACCTCCTTAAGCTGTTGTCACCTCACCATTTGACAGGTTCTATTTGCTTAGGTTTATTTATAGTTTATCTACTGTTTTCAGACAAAGATTACAAGTTTTCCAGATATGGATATTATTATTTTATTAGGGTTTATGAAGAAGAAAGAGCATTGTTTATTAATAAAACTAGTGATTAGGAGATTATATTTAAAACCATAGAGATTTTGCTAAGTGAAAGGTGAATAGAAAAGAAATTGTCAAACTGTATTTTTCCATGCCTTTTACAAGGCAGTACCCTAGTACAGTTGGTTGCTTAAGTTAGATAAGTAGATTTGTTTATTAACTCTGAATGTAAAATGCAAATGATTACTTCTATAGTTTTATGTGATTCATTTATAGAAATCTAGCTGTACTTGCTCTGTATACTGAAAGTAACTGCATTGTCTAATTATAGGCAAAGAGTAGATTATATAATAATCACTAGTAATAATAATATTCATAGAATTATTACCAGTTTTAATACTTATTATAAATACAATGAATATAGTTTAATAAACAAATATAGGAATAGTAAAAGTAGTATTTAGGGTTTAACCTAGCTAGTAATCCTTAGGTCATTATAATTATTTACTTATGCTTACAACTACACTCTGATTTTGTAAGCATGTGTGTTTTATTGCAACCCTCAAGAACCATCTAGGTTTTATAAGAGATATGATTTATCTCTGAAATAGGTTTTACATTTTTATTCTTAACACAAAAACCTAACAACTGTAAATAATTATTATTAAAAAATAAAATAGATACAGAACTAAAATTATTTCCGTAAAATCCATCTCATTGCAGAAATGAAGCTTATCCATTAATAATAAACCTTTTAGAGAAACAGAACTTTTAATTCACACAATAACACTGCAAAGTAAATAATAAAAGTTTACTATCAACCTTTGATATTAAATGTAATTTTAAATTAAAAATATTGTAAACTAATTAAAAAGAGACGAAATAGAGTAAGCAATAATGGCCTATGGCCTTTTACAACTTCTATCGAGGCTTAAGCTTGATCAAAACAATTTATACAAGTTTAAATTGAAACACGAAACCACAATTTTAACCATTACAATTCATAGTAAGTAAAAACCCTTCATCTGTTACAAAAATTGTTGAATGAACCATCCTTTCATTCCAACAAAAACCACTTAAAATTTCAACATAACCACCCAGTGGTCAAAATAGTAATGTCACGGCTTAAGCCGAGTCTGTAATCAAAATAAAAGCTTTACATCTTCTCAGGCCGTAAAGGCTCTTTCACAAAAACCCTAAGTCACGGCTACAATAGCCTTTAACGTTTTACACATAACAACCTCTAGGGTTTAAAATAATATAAAAACATAATAAAAACAAGAAGGAATAACCTAATAAGTAAACCAATGCCAATCCATAACCAGCACAATGAAGCTTCTTATCTTTTTGACCACCACAACACAAATGCAGGAGAAAACCCTCAGTATAACCGAGGCTTACCAGGGTTTGCATGTCTGAAGCTTGAAGAAACGTGCTCGCATCCAACATCCAAAGTTGGGAAAAGGACCTGCATAGAGCAACCATTCAATGGGTAAAATCTTTTTAATGTAATAAAAATTCCAAATTTTTTTCTTAAATAAAAACCTATACAGGCCGTTACCTGCTAGTGATTTTCGTTTTGAAGAAGTCGAGAAAGAAAAGCCTTTGGGCCAACTCGATGCAACCTTGGAGAGTGATGCCCTGGAAAGTTTAATGTTTCGAATACTGCTAGAAACCCTGAACCGTGAATCGAAGGAAACGAGCACCACTTTGTTTTCTTAAAACCAACTCACAGTCCTCGAATCAGTGGAGAAAAACAACTTCTACGCACATAATACTCCACAACAATATTTAAGCATCGAAACCCACCATATGTCCTCACCGAGACAAGCACAAAGTATTTTTCTGGAAGACAGTTTACAAATCAGAGTTTATTGCAGAGTCATGGAAGCCACGAGCTCACAGCTCGGCCGCACTGTCAAACCCCAAAAATTTCGAAAAATTTAAATTTTTTTAAAAATAACATATAATCTTATTAAATGCAGTCATTAACTATTTGATTAGTTTATGTTACCAGAATTGTAACTGAATGATATTTTATTACACTTAACTTTAAAGATGAGTTTCTTGTCAGTTACTGATTGTTTTATGTTTCCAACCACAAGGGGAATTGCCATGACAGACTGGGCTTACTTAGCTTCCGAGCTAATGCAGCAGTTTTTCTTTCTCTTACAGATATCCAGGTAATGTTCGGGTCACTGCTAACCAATATTTAAAGTATTAGATAATAAATTGCTGTACCAAATCATTCAGTAAAAGTATATGCATACTAGCCAGGTTTATCAAGATTTTAAAGGTAAGGTTTTCCTATAATCTCTTTAAGATATTACTGATAAGAAGTTGGAAATTATTAGAGAATAAGCTAGCTATTTTCCTTTATAGCATCAGCATTAAGTATCCCTATGTAGTACTGTATCATTTGATGATTTTTACTGAAATGCAAAAGTAGACGTAATTAATATTTCTTATCTAGCACAGTAATTACAACTGGGTTACCATATTCAGATCCTATTCTACTCATCCGTTGTTACTGCATCATGCCAAGTTTAAATTCATAATATGATTTGATCTGTAATTACAATTGTAAGGATCTGGGGTTAAAAATATCAATATATACTTTTCTTACTTCTAGCAATTTACCAGGTTTACTGTCTGATACATGTCTTCTCTTACATTTAAGGGTTTGCATTGATTGGAAAAATACTTCTACTTCCATGATTGACAATTAGATAAAATCTGTAAGCATCTTTAGAAATAGTTCTAGATTATCATGATTAAACTCATTTATGAGTTTCCAAACTATACTACCAACAAGAATGGTTATAATAGTTTTCATAAACTGCCTAACATACACTCACTTACACAATCTTTGTGAATCTTTGAGCATGAAGGATAACAAAAGTCGAATTGTTACCATAAAGAACCTAAGACTATTAAGAGATTGTTATTACATTGGTAATAACAAGTAAAAAGGATTAGAGTAACCCTACTTCAAATTTGTGGATTATATAGCTTGATTTCTACAAGTTAAAGTCGTATAAAATTTACCTGAAATGCAAAGACTATAGAAATTGGCATTAGAGTTGTAGAATATAAATGACTATACCTAGCATTACTCCATTATGTTATAGATTTAAAAGAAATGATATATCTCTCGTCTTCACTTGAGACTAAGATAAAAAAAAAATAGTAATTAAGTGTTATGTTTAGAAGCAACCACCACTTAATCTTATTCCTATGCTCTTATATCCTTTTATAAATTAAACCAAGATCTCTATGTCTAAATATTTCAAGACTATATCTTTGAGCAAAATTTATAATACAAGGTTTTAACATTTACAATGCAAAGGTTTAATATTGAAATAGCATAGTTTTGCTGTTTATATTGCATAGTTTATTATTTATAATGCATAGTATTAATATGCATTGTTCTAACATCGTGGTTGTGAATTATAAGGCAGGTCAAACTATGGTGTAGCGACCATAAGGGATATCCAAGTTATGATGTTGTTTGGAAAACAATCAAAGGGAATCCTGTCGTAGGACATTAGAACTTCGACCCACTTGCATGCAATATATTAAAACGCGACGTGGTCATTCCTCGGCCATGCATTGGCATGTTAAAAGCAGTTGACTCAACCCTAAATTTCTATTTCTCCCTCGCCTTCGGGCTTGGTCGCTCTGCGAACCCTCCTAGTCCAATTTTTTCTATTGCATTGTTGATAGCAGCTTCTATGTTGCTCCAGTCCTTCGTGCTCGTCTACTGCACTGTGTGGAAGTCTGTAGCTTGATGTTGGCGGCCATAAGGTTGTTGAAAAACCTAGGGTTTTTCCCTTCGGCACCATTGTTGACCCTGTCACGGCGTGAGTGTATTTCTTGACTTGACACTGTCACTACTCCCATTGTGTAAGGTATCCTTTGATCTTACCAACTCGTCCTTCTCGGTGACAAAGGAAGGGTTTATGCTTCCTCTGCTCATGTTTATCAGTATTTTTGCAGTGGCTGCACTTCTTCAAACTCGCCAGTAAGTTACAGTTCAGTCCCTTCTTTTCCATTTCGTGAATACAGCTTAACCACAATATGATAGGGTTTTTAACTATTAAACTGCTCCTTCTTTTGCAGGTTCGGTCTCCTCGTTGTAGAGTGGAAAACACAAGGTTTCGGCTATTGGCTTCTCCCCGGTAAGCCTGGTCTCAACCATGGCGTTCCTCCTTGTTGGTTTTTAGGGCTGTTAGTGAATGGATTTGAGTGACACGACTTCGGTGGTTACTTTGGTTCCATTCTGTCTTATCTAGCTGTAGGTTAAAATAGATTTTAGCAGGTTTAATCCCTGCGATATGCATGGGTGTTACGGCTTCGATCGATGTTGTAATTATTCGCCTTTAATCTGTATTTAAGATTTTCTGTAAAAGAAATACTGTATATGTATAAAAAAAGGCAATGGCTATAAGCCTGCCTGTAGATGAGGTTACGGCATCTATATTTTTGGTTCTCTTGCTGTGCTCTTAACTTGTTCAGGGTTTTCACCCAAAGTTTTGTAAAATGACTTATTATAAAGTTTTCTTGTATCTTTGGGTTTGTTTATCACATGCATTTTTAATTCTATGCTCTGTACATGAATAAGTAAAAATATAGGTTTATAACCACTTATACTGTGGATTTATGATGCGGCCGTAGGTGAAAACATTGTCTTCAGTCTTAGTATTTATTTTACTTGTATAAGCTGAACTTGTAGGGTTCAACCCTAATTTTGCAGTCGAGAATAAGTCAGTCGCTTAATCTGTCATTAACATTATAATTCCGTTGGTATTTGAGAGTTAAATGACTAATAATAACCATAATGGTTAAGCTCGATGGTTGAGCTAATTACTGTTCTGTTATTTCTTTTGTTTTTAAAATAGTAACTGGGTTATTTAACTATTGGTAAACTTCTTTTTAAAAATTTGTTGTTAGGGTTATGTACCTTGATTTATTTGTTTTGAAATAACTTCTTAAATTAAAAAAATATAGGGTTTGTACCCTTATGCAAATATCCTAGCTGTGAATACAATTTCCTTGCATTGTTCTTGGTCATGATATAAATACTGTAATTTATTTTATTATAAAATATTTCTGTAGTTAAAGTACTCTCCAGCTTTTGTTAAATAAATTTATTGTTAAAGTTTCTATACAGGCTTTATACCCTGGCTTCTATTTATTAGAAACAATAAATGCAAAGTGCATGCCTATTAAATTATGTAAGCCTGTTGTATTCTTCTTATATTTTACTAATGTCTTCAAGTAAGGTTTATTTACTTTGTAATACATAGAGTATGAATAGTTTATACATAAACTATTTATTTATACATCGAGTATAAATAGTCTAGGTTTATAATTGTAGTAATAAAATATTACTTTAAATGTTACTTTTATAATGTATATATTATAGATACATTATTAGTGATACTATAAAGATATTGCTTCTTATCAATGTTACTATGATTGTTATTTAATGTTGTTATTCAATATTTGGTTTGGTTTAATTATTTAGATATAATACCTGAGTATTTTTACTTAATACTCAATCAATACTTAAGTTTATTCTCATATACATATGTATATAAATTCTTGTGTATAAAAAACATTCATTTACCATATTTGAAAATAGTATAACAGTTTTGAAATCTGTTTAAGCTTGTTTTAAATAAAAGAAGATTCTGTACTTAAATAACTGTATTCTTAACCAAAATACAGACTAACACCACTAGGATTTAGCTGAAAAATCAAACCGATAAGTAATTATATCCTACTGTCATTATTGTGTTTTCAACATTAAGAGGTTAGATTCTTTTAAACTGGAAAATAACCATTATAGGACTTAAACAGCAGAAATACTTAGTCTATATTTTCTTTAATGCAGCTAGTATTTACAGGAAACAAAGATACAGAACTAGGAAGTAGTTTTTAAAACTATAAGAAAATACTTATAAATCCCTGAAATACTTGTAGTTACTGAAAGTAACTAAATAGGAAACTCGGTTTAGAAGAATATTACTTCACAATACCGAGGTACTGTGCTGGAGTACGGTCTGGTGATCCCAGATGTGGAAAAACACAGTAACTCTTAATAGATTTAACTACTGATATTCTGAGATACTAACTTTACTAAACTGACTAACTCCTCAGACATATAAAATAAACATAACATGCGTCCATTCATAAGTAAACATAAAGAAATAAGTGACAGAACCTGTTTAAGCTGTGGACAACAACAGCAATGGGAGGCCGTTCCTCCCTACCAACTCCTGGAGAGCGCTCAGACAGCGACTTCTCAGGACCCCTGAGCTTGCTCTAGTGTCCCTGGCTGGAACTAGGTACAGTAAAGTCAGACACCAGTCTTCAAACTCAATATTAACTCAGAACTATCAATCAATTCTCTTCATCCCAATAGCTATAAATAAAAATCAAGTTACTGCAGCAATCCTCTTAGAACAACTTCCTTACTGTATTTCCCTCTTCCTCAATGAATTTCCTGAATAACATTCACCTGAATGCATTCTCTCTGGAAAATAACTGAGCAGCCTCAGCTCTCTTCATTGAGTACTTTTAAAAGATTGCCTAGGTATTTTTTGGGTTAACTGTCATTTAATGAGCCACCTGCTCTGATTCCACTTTCTTGGGGAATCATGACCCCAAATATAGGGAAGTTGCCACCTGCAACTTAGGAAATGTTTGAGGATGCTGCCACTTGTCTTTTTCCTTTCCACCTAGTTCCATCCACCAGTTTGACCAGTAACCTCTTTTTAACAACTCTCCCATGCTGTTGTCTCCATAATTTATTTATTAATAATAAAATATTCTGAATTACACTCCATTACTGTTGACTCTGCTGAGTCATCAATCCCTACTTAGGATTAATTTTAACATAATGTCTCAGAAATATAATAAAACAATTTAAATAATTTTACAAAATTGGGGTATGTGACACGCACACAGTCGAAGGAACCCTCTCACTTGTGAAATCAAGGGTTAGGGAAATCGTAAGTCAACTTAACCAAGGGATTAGACACCTCCACGTGTCGATTGAATTAGTCTAATGAGAAAGGAAATCTAATGATTCCTTGAAGTAGTCTTTTGAATTTCTGGAGTTGGAGAGTAAGTTGTTTAACTAGGCCCAAGCATTTATAAGATCTTTCATATTATATAAACCAATAACCATATTTCAAGAGATTTACAATACAACCTTATGTAAAGGTGTAGTTTATAGATAAAAGGTACACCAGGAATTGAAGTGTAAGATACAAGTAAAAAGAATTCAAAGTAAAAAATGTAAAAGTTTGAAGAAGAATTCTTTAAACTATGAAGAGAATCTTGGACCAATTCCTTTATTGCATTGTGTAGTTGGGGATACAAGTGAGTGCAGTCCATAGACTTATATAAGAGTCTCAATTGTATTTCTAATATCCAAATAATGAGTAAACAGTTAAGAGTCAAAATAGTTTTGTTTATATATTCAGAAAACATTTAATTATCAAACCCTAGGATAAGGGTAAATGTGATAAACATCTAATGAGTATGATGACTTAAAAACCCTTAGAAAACAAAACTCTTGGATAGGATAGTCTAGATTTATAGTTCAACAGCATAGAGTATTTCGTTCATGTTTACCAAAGGATTCAAATACTAATGATCAAACCAAACTCCAAATGTTTTGAATGATCTAAGAAAAAGTATGAGTATTCTTAGAAATAATCTTAATCATCCAGTTGATTTGATTTCATTTTGATAGTATCTTTGGTCATGCATATTCAATTTTGTTTTAACATCTTTATGGAGTTTTGATGACTTTAATAAGATCAACGTTACCTATTATAGAGACAAGCTACATTTAAACATTCTAATTATAGCATCATATTTATGCTGGTGAAGTATCTTTCTTGACTTGGATATATATATATATATATATATATATATATATATATATATATACTGGAACAAACGCTTACCAATTAAAACTTGTAAAGAACCCTCAGTCCCACTGTGTTAGCTATAAGCTAAGTAAGCCTTGACCACACCTAAGAAAATTTCCCTACTTGACAAAAGAAAAACAATAACAAACTTAGCATTAGTAAAAGGCAGATTTTTCTTCTACTTTCTGGAAAATGCAATTGCTAGGTTGAAACAGTACTAACACGGTATTTAAAGAGAATCCTTTAAGTTATATAGAACCTGATAAAGAATTAATCTTCGTTTATCATGCAAACTGATTAATTATCTGCTAACAGTCAGTGGTTCATTAGCATTGTCATTTGACATTTTATGTCACATGAAAAACTTTAAATTTTTATGAATTTTTGAGTTATTACAGTTTCCTTCTTGCATTAGTACAACTCCAATTCCATTTCTTGAAGCATCACATTCCACAATAAAGGTTTTTTGTGAAGTATAGTGTCACCAAAACAGGAGATTTACAAATTGCCTCTTTGAGTTATTGAAAAGTTTGAGTTGCCTCTAGAGTCCAAGAAAATGCATATTTCCCCAGTAATGTTGTTAGAGGATTTTATATTCTTCCATAGTTTTGAACAAAATTGCGGTAGTACCCTGTCATACCTAAGAATCCTGGAGTATTCTTTAGTGTTTCTATAATCATTGAGTCCATCGTGGCTTTAATTTTGTTAGGTTCTACCTAGACACCTTCCTGAGATACAATATGACCCAATTACTCTACCTCTTTTATCCCAAAGAAATATTTTGAGGGTTTTGCATACAGTTCTTTCTCCTTTATTAGTTGTAATGTCCTGTCAACATGTTGAATATGTTCTTCCCAAGACATTTTATACATTAGTATATAATCAAATAATACGAGCACAAATTTTCTAAGGAAAGGCTTGAAAATAGAATTCATGAAACCTTGAAATGTGGAAGGCGCATTTGTGACACCAAATGGCATGACCAAAACATCATAGGGACCTTCATGAGTTCTAAATTTTTTTGTGTGGATATCTTCATCCTTCATTCGAATATAATGATACCCGAAACGAAGATCCAACTTTGTGAAGACAACTTCTCCATTTAATTCGTCTAACAATTCATCAATGACAGGAATGGGAAACTTATCTTTGATTGTGATCTTGTTGATCTCTCTATAATTAGGACATATATGCCATGATCCATTTGGCTTGGGTACCATTACCACTGGTGTAGAGTAATAACTTTTTGTAGGGCCTAATTATGCCATCCATTAACATATCAGCAACCATACACTCAATTTCACACTTAATTCTATAGGGGTATCGGTAATGCCTAATATTAGGAGGAACACGGCTTGGAATTAAGTGGATATCATGATCAAAGTCTTGAATTGGTTGAATACCTTTGGTAATATATTCAAATACCTTGGAATGCTTGTTAATGACGCTTTGGAGGTTTGGGGAGATCGAGAACTTTGAGGTTTGAACATTTAATGAAAATAATTTTGCAACTACACCTTGATGTCCTATTTTCAACACCTTTGTCATACCATTAGAGCTTTTCACCTTGCTTGGTTTTCTTGTAATACCAATTAAATAATATTCTTTTCCTTCCCATGAATTTTTTTTGAAAATTAAAATCCATTGTTCCCAATGATTGTAACCATTGGGCACCTAATATGACATCATCGCCACCCATTGGGATAGAAATAATTGGACTATTCAATACATATTCCCCCATAACAATATTGATATTATGGAATTTCCCTAAGAAATTTATAGTTCCTCCATCTACAATCATAACTTGAAACTTTGGTGTTGGATATACAAATAAATTAAGAACTTTGTCTAATTTACAGTGAATGAAATTATGAGTAGTACCAAAATCAATTCACATTGTTACCTTCTTCTTTCTTATGTATCCGTCGATCTTAAGAGTTTGAAGAGTGCTAATTCTAGCCAATGCATGACAAGATATGGTGGGAGTAATTTCTTCTGAAGTATCATCTTCTATTTCTTATGAAGTTTCCTCTTCTTGATATGCTTCCTCTTCTTTTGGTTCTTCCTCTTCACAATCTATGTAGAATAATTTCTTCTCACCACACTTATGTCCGTTACTATACTTTCTGTTACTATTAAAGCATAATCATTTTTCTCTTATTTCATATAGTTGTTGGGGTGTCAACCTTTGTGGTGGTTTAGAATAAGGAACATTATTTTCTTTGTATGTGTTGGAGAAGACCTTTCTAGTAGTTGTAACACCCTAGTTTTGACCCTGTTTGCATTAAAAATGTATATGATGTATATATTGTAATTAATCATGGTGTGGAGCTAAAGGAAAAATCCCCACCATTGATTTAGCATTTTATGTTTCGGTGATTAAAATCGTTTCCGATGGTATTTTGTGCTATCCGACACATTATAATTTTAAATCATCATGTAAATGTGCAAATTAATCACATACCCACAACCATCTATGTCAATGCAACATTAAATAGATGGGGGCATGATTTTCCTAAGGAATAGGGAGGGAAATTATTTAAACCTTTGGGCCAATGGGGAAAATCCAAATGTCTAAGGGAGAACCCATCAAACCCTCAAATACCCATTTTGTCTTTTTTCCCAATCATTAAATTCTGCTAGAATGTGGTTGAGTTAGTTATTGCATGGAGTGGGAAGAGTATGGGGACAAATTCGAATTGGGCAGAGGACCCATTTTTGGAAAAATGTGTTCTAATTTTCTTGACAAGAAAAATGCCCAAAAACGTATGCCATTCTGCCATACACCCACGTTTTCCATTTTACCTCACCATTCTCCTTCACATTGGTTTCCTTCCTGCAGCTGAAGCTTCCTATGTGTTCATCCTTTACGTTTTTTGCTCATTTTCCTTATCTTGCATGCCCAGAAAATCCGTTTTGGTGTTGTTCAGCAAGTGGGAAAGGAGTATTTTCATTTTGGGAGTTTATGGCAGTAGTTTTGGCTCCCGTAATGCCATAAACGTCCTCAGAATTTGTGTGCAAAGAAGATTCACATTTTTGGGCTGGGTAGAGGTTGTTTTTTCCCCAAAATACCCATAGTCGTTTTCTAAAATCGATTTGTTGAGTTGTGTTTTTTTGGAGGTTGATTTTGTCTCTATGGAGCAATGGAACGGGTCTGAAATTGTTTTCCTCACCCTGGTATTTTTCCCTGTCTGAAATTCGTTTTTGGTTTCCCGCGTGTTGTAAATTTCCAGCAAATGCATTTTTGTTGTTATGGGCATTTTGTTTTGGTCTAAACTGTTATGCATCCTACTTTGGGTCTGAACCAGTTAGGAGTGGAAGAGGTAATTTGCTTGATAAACCTATATTGTTTATGTGAATTATGATGAACATGTTAAAATGTGTTGAATGCTTGAATTAAATGTAATTTGCTTCCACTAAATGTTAATTCTTTATGCATCTATGTATCTTGAGTTCAATGCATTTTATTTTACATTTATGGGTCTAGTTCCTGGATCGATAGAAGCAATAGTCACGTCCTCTCTCTAGTAGAGGGGCAAGGACATTACAGTGTGGTATCAGAGCTTCATTGCAGCATGGGCCTCAATGGACCATGAAAAGCAGTGACAGAGACAGGGTTCATCTCTGCTAAGCACAGGATAACAAGGAGAATTTTAAAAAAAAATCTGAGTATGGAAAATGTCAGATGACTTAAGCTTATTCCATTTGATATGTCGTGTCACGTCCCCATCCCTTAGAGCAGCGAAGAGGACACAACGACAATAACCGGGAAAACAGCCCCATGAACATATACAATCCATCAATGCTGAAAATAAAACTTACAAGCATACACAGATGCAGAATGAATCAACATTCAGCGGAAGCAACACACATACATTTCCAGCATAAAACATGCTCAACATAATTCATTACACAATAGATATAAATTGCAGAGACAAAACAACCAAGATTACTTATCTTTTGGATGAAGAATCCCGCAACCAGCTACATCGCTGCAACGTTCCACCCAACCATAGGTCAACGTGCTCATCAATCTCTCAGCAGCGCTGCCACCCCCGAGCTGGGCATGATTCCTCCAGGGATAAGGGTCAAGGCAGGATTACACATAGCCATGGGACACAATCAGTCAAACCAACACAGCTGGGTTTACCAGGCCTTCCACGAACGGCCAAGCCAGCACAGTCCGAAGACCAACCACTGCATACCGCAGCACACCAATCCCTTCACAGCCCTGTGAAGAAGGGAAGGACAACCAGGGATAATCCCAAACCAAAGATGAGCACAACTCAAGTCCACCAGACCACACAGATTTGTTCTTGGCCCTCACGTGGCCAAAAAAACTCAGCAACTGCACCCAAACCAGGGTATATCAACAGCCCAAACTCACCATGAAATGATGGAAACAATCCACAGCTCCAAAATAAGGAAAAATCAGTGAACAGCACACACAATTTGCCAATGTAACGGCTGGGCAACATCACACAGTCCACAAAACAGAGGCGAGGCCAACTCCCAGCATGGGCAGAGGAAAACTCAACCCACGAGTTGGAAATCCATAGTGGTCCAAAACAAAATTAGACACCACAGCCAACAAAACACGCGGGGAAGACAACAGTCCCAGAACGCAATCAAAGAGCATGGCTCACGACATGGGAAACGAATCCAATGGTCTGCGCTTGAGGAAAAACTTGCACCCAACAGCAAAACACAGGGGGAAACATACCCAATTCCACTCTATGGAAGAACATGAATGATCATCGATCAGCATCTCCTCTCCTGGCTGCGTGAGAGTGTACAACTCCCCTCATGCGCACGGATAAACAACCAATGGGAGGAATGGGAAAACCACAGAGAGCATGCGCAAGAGTGCATGAGGATAATAGCACTGACCTCTGCGTGAGGAAGATGAACGGACCCCCCCCAGAAGAAATGAACAGACCATCCAAAATCAGGGGAGAATGAACAAACCACGGCTCTGCACGTGAGCATGACGGACCATTGCTCTGCGTGAGCCTCAATAGACGTCGCCGTGAAGGTGAACTGACCAGGATGGAGTGGAGTGAATGGAAAGTTGTGGGTGGAGTGGGTGTGTGGGAAAAGGACTGACATTCCTGCCACCCCACTCCCAAAACAATAACTTCCCCAACTACCTCCATCAAGACATCAAAACGGTTGAGTGAGACAAGGAAAGGTGGCAAACACACAAGGTGGTAACAAATGGGTTTTTTCCCCATAACCAAGGTTTGACATCCCCCACCCCTTATCCTTCGGAACCATGCCATTTTCATTCAACATTGCGCTGTCGTAGCTCGTTGTGGTTTTAGTTTTAATTGATGTGCGTATTTACATGATGCCGAATTATAATGTGCCAAATGGCACGGTAAACCATCGGCAACTATCCCCATTGCCGAAACACACACACAACCAAATCGATGGTGGGGTTTTTGCCTTGAGCTCCTCACCACGATTAATTACAATATATACATCATGCAAATGGGGTCAAAACCGGGGACATTACATTCCCCTCCCCCTTGGTGTAACACCGTCCTCGGTGTTCCATTACATATATATACAATACATATATAATTGCACATCAAAATTTCAAAATTGCAGATCTGTCCCACGTTCAATCATTTATGTTGAACGTTCAAGACCAATCCCCTCGGATTCCATGGACTCTTCCTGCTAGTTCTCAGCTTCCATCTGATCCCGAAGTCTAGGAACTCTATGGCTATTGCCTTCATCATGTTCCCTCATTGGGCAGTCCCGGTGTAAATGATGTCCTCCGCATCTCCAGCATCTCACTGGCTGCTTCATCTTTACCTGCTCAATTTCCTTTGAGTCTTCATGCCTGGACCATTTCCTATCGGGTCACTTGGACAATTGTCCCATCGCTGATCCACCTTTCTTTCCCTTGCCGATATCTCCCAGAAGGCTTTTCACCTCCCTTTGCAAGCCAATAGAGTCTTGCAAAATCTGGTGGTTCATTTCACTCTGCCTTTCCTATATCTTGAGCATCTCCCCAAGATTCTCTTGGGTCTTGGAAATCACTTGAAGGAGACTTCCAGCTAATTCCAACAACTTTTGATCTACTGCCATGATCAATGTGCACCACCTGGTTTCACCTTTCTCACCTGTGCAATGCATCATTGAAATTCTATCAGACCAAGCATACTATAGACATTAAAATTAGTCAGTTAATTACCCAATTGGCATGACAGTCCAAGTTTCATCAAGGAAACTTTCATATTTTTCATGCCTTCCCCAATAGGCACATGAGCTCATTCATGTCCATTCTTAGGAAGGGAATTAACTATTCCAGCATTCACAAATTTACTTAAGAAAATACACACATTTCATTCTCAATCATACATGCATTCAACAATCCTTTGTTTTCACAATGCATAAACATATATATATATATATATATATATATATATATGTATATATATATATGTATGTATGTATGTAATCAAAAGGCAAGAGAGAGCAGTAAGAGTTTTTCCCCTCTTTGTGTTGTTCCATCCGGGAACCCACATCACCGCAGTGGCTTTTCATGCTCTCAGCCTCTTTCACTTCACCGTGAATGCTGTACCAATCCTTCTTGGTCATGACACTTAGTGTCTTTGGTCCATTCTAGACCTCTAAACCATGGAGTCTCTCCACATGGTTTGTCTCAGTTGCTAGGACTCCCCCATCTTACTAGCACCTTTTTCATTACTACTCATTCCGAGCTTTCCAGGACAGTCACATGTCCATATGCACCCCTAGGATGCTCTCATGGCCCTCGCTCCCAGCGATACCAATATCCAAACATTGAATAAATTTACATGTTTAGTTTATTCACATCAGTTTTATCTCTAGAACAAGAGCTCAAACATCATAACCAAATCATATACACATGTTTATTCATAAGCAAAATAATCCAATACTTATCTGTATTGTGTGTTTCCTCGTTCGTCCACATGATCCTGCTTCACTTTGCAATCCTTGGGATCGCCTATGGACTTAGATGTTATGTCAGCACGCCGGCTACTCCACAACATCCAATAATTAATGTCCAGCCAGTACATCCTCATGTCGACTGGGCTTGGAACTTTTACCATGACCATTTCTAGGTCTAGGATCTACTATGGATCCCCAGGCATATAACAGCCCAACATACACTTATACCAACATACACTTATATCACCCATACACTTATATCAACAATAACCCTTACTCCACAACCCCTCACAACAACCATTTACCATTTTACCTTTACCTTTAGCCTGTCAACACAAGCAACACAAGCAATACAAGCAAACTCATCAGCGTTATTGCTCAAAAATTGTAATCACATTTCATATCATTCACTATCAAGTATTGAGACACCAGGAGTGTGTCCACTCCCTAGAGTGTAATCAATATTGAAAACCCCTTTTCATGATCCGACATCGGGAAAGTGTGCACCCCTTTCCGATGTGTGCCATGTAGGTCCTATTCATACTTAAGCAATCGGTCATAATGGATATTAAATCAAAACTTGTTTTGCATATGGAATTTAATAATTAAACATGCATATTCATAACAAGGGTCACAGAACACTTATCCATTTGCCGTCACAGTATGCCTTTGTTAACGAGGAATGGAGGCTCCTTCCCTGAGTTAACAGTCCCTCAGTTTGCCATCCCAAATCCTTTTTACATTTCATATTCACACATGTCTTACCGACATAATTTATACCATCTCACTCATGTTACTACCGAACATGCAGTGCAGATGAGACATTTCCAAAATGTCCAATGGCGTTTCACCCGAAACCCATTTCCAAGGGAAAACCTTCCCATGAAGTTTGGCTCTTGCAGCTCATAACACATGATCTTCCTACAGTGTGTATCCCTGACACATTCATCAAATAGCCAAACAGTCAATCATTACTTGATACTACAATCCAAATTGATCGTTCCATAACCAAGCAATGACATTAGCAATCAAATTCAATAAGAATTTGCAATTCTGTCTACTACAGAAATTGACTTGTTTAATTGTGGGTTTCTTATAAGCAGCACTACTATTCCCATTATAGTTTTATGCTTACTATCATAACACGAATACCCACTTACCATGCGTCCCTCCTGACACAATCTTATACAAGCCAACAATGATGAGTAGTCGTCAGCAATTCCTTAAATTCGAAATTCACAATTCAAATTTAACAACCAACTAATTTCACAACCATGAGACTCTTCTCATAAAGTTTGGCTCTTTTACATGGTAGATTCTGGCATTGGTCAAGGGCTTACCTCACACTGCCATGCTTGAAATAATCTACCTGAAACCTGAGCTTCAATCAACCAAACACAATCTTATGCAAGCCAACAGTGGCTAGTGGTTGTCAGCAATTTCTCAAATCCGAAATTCACAATTCAAATTTTAACAACCTATCATGCATATCATATGGTAGATTCTGGCATTGGTCAGGATCTTACCTCTCACTTCCATGCTCGAAATAATCTACCTGAAACATAAGCTTCAACATCCAAACGCAAGCTTATGCAAGCCAATAGTGACTAGTAGTTGTCAGCAATTCCTTAAATTTGAAATTCACAATTCAAATTTAATAAGCTCATTCACATGGTAGATTATGGCATTGGTCAGGGTCTTACCTCTCACTGCCATGATCGAAATAATCTACCTGAAACATGAGCTTCAATCAACCAAACACTTGGTAAGTCTGGATGCATATAACCTTTTCATTGCTACAACCATCACTGAAGCATTTTCAAAATTTATAAAAATTCAAATACTTCTAACTGTTAGTCACATCAGTGTTTATCAAAGCTCATTTACTTCATGCAATAATTATTGTATTAAAATTTGCAAGGCATAGTCACATCATTCATGCAATTAAATTAAATGTTTAGATACTCCTTACTTCACAGGCGTATCATTCATACCGCCTTGCTCTTCAATAGAGCATTTCTGGCAGCCAACTGATCATGACTATCCTGCATTCATAACAACCTTTGAAATGATTCCTGAATTATCATCAATTCACCATTTCAATCATTAGTTAGTCTGCATATCACATGCATTCATCTCAATGCATTCATGCAATACATCACAACATTGCACCTACACTTATGCAATCAATCATTCACACCCTTCATAGGCATACATCCATCACATAACTACAAGGTTCATAAAATCTTTCCAATGCCTATCCATTCATGCTATCTTGCATTCAATATACCGTGCATGGCCTAACCATGACTAATTCATATAGGATGCATTATTATAATCAATATCATCAACATATATAGGCATGACACCTTCTTCATTCCACTATTCACATGGTATGAGGTCTTTTACCTTTACCAATCCATGGAATTTGTCATAAGCAAACTCTTACCAGCATGGGTCTTACTTACACCCTTGCCATGACCAATTTGGTTGGTCTTCTGTAGGAGATTGCAACATTTGCTCACCAACTTTTGCTATGGACTTGTTGCCTTATCCCCTTCCTCCATGGGGTTCCTGGTCTCATTTATCAACTTCCGCAACATAATCATCCGGGTCTATGTCATCATTGGTTTTCCCACTAATGCCACATCAACACAATGATTATCATTAGGGGTTCATTATATATATATAATTTCTAGTATTCTTACCAACATGCAATATCCTATGCATGCCATACATATCCTCATGCATTTCAAGCATAAACTTAGGAAATGTATTTATAATCAACAAGACAGATTTTTAAGGAAACTTCCCTTTTCAAGTCTTTCATCCTGGCATGGAACTACTCTTCCATACAGTAGTTGATTGACTTCATAGTCCTTGCTACCCTTGGGCATGCACTATCCAGATTTGTCCATTTGATAACAGCGGTCATCATTAGCACTTTGCTGCTCCATGCTCAGATTCTGGCCACTTATCCTTGTTCCCTACCGGATAAGATTTCCAACGCCTATCCACATGCTTCATTCCGATCTCGGGTGTGAAAACCATGCCACTTCTAAGAGTGAAGACTTTCACCAAATATCAGGCAAAACACACAACTGTATTTTGGTCCAGAATGCTAACTTCAGCCACCTCATTTCCGATGCACCATTCATCTTTTATGAATTCTGGGTTTGACTAATTTTCCCAAAACATAGAATTTTCTTTTCACAAGGACGACTGTCTCAAGGGACGACGGGGGTCAAGGGGGCTTGCCCCCTTGTGGCTTCCGCCACTACAGGGCGGGTCGAGGGCAGCGCCCTCATTTTTTTTTGGGTAAATCTTTAATTTTCGCGCAATCTGGCGCATAAGATCGCTACCACTTTCTCCCTTTTCAGCCCTGAAAATTCCTCTGAAAAACAACTGAATTTTCCTTTGCTCAATCGGGTCTCTTCCCCAATTATTCTTCCACAGAATCGGGTCTCTTCCCCAATTTCTCTTCCGCAGAATCGGGTCTCTTCCGTAGAATCGGCTCTCGGAACCATTTTCTCTTCCGCATAATCGACTCTTCTTTCCACTATTTCTTCCGCAACTGCGGTTCACGAAACACTTTCTCCTTTCGATCGGTGTCGGCAGCCTTTCCACATCGGAAGACTTAGCACTTTCCGCTTCTGCAACGGCGGAACATGAAATGCTATCTTCTTCCGATCGGTGGCTTTTCACATCGGAAGGCTTAGTGCTTTGGCTTCCGCAACGGCGGATGCACGAGCACTTTCTTCCTCATCGGACGCCTAGTTGCTTTTACATCCGCAACAGCGGAATTCCACTTCATTAACTCTTCCTCAACCGCGGAAGTTAACTTCACCACCTCTTCCGCAACGACAGAATTTCACTTCGCCAATTTCTATGCAACGGCGGATGCTCGAAGAACTTTCTTCATGGCGTCGGAGAACTTGCCCATCGGACGACTTAGTCTTTCCGAAAGCCGCAACGGTGGACTATCCAACGTTAAGTTCTTCCGCAGAATCGGCGACGGAATCCCTTCCGCAGCCTTAACAGCGAAACGCAGAACCCCTTTCTTCTTTCGGCGGCAGTCTTAACCTTTGTTGGCAATAGGAATACTTTTTCGTTGGATGCCTAGTCGTTTAGACTTTCGCAACGGCGGACGCTCAATCACTTTCTTCTTCCGGTGGCTAATATTATCGTTACTTAGAAAAATTTCAAACTTTCTTTTACCGCATTGGCTGTTGGTGGTCTTTCTAGTCGGAAGTCGTAATGCTTTCGCTTCCGCAACGGCGGACGCATGAGCACTTTCTTCCTCCGACAGCCAACGATTTCGAGCCCTTAGCCTCCTCGACGGCGTCGGCGATTGGCGGACTTTTCCGTCGGGCGCGCTTCTGCTAGCTCTTCCGCCATAGCGGAATTCAAACCCACTAACACTTCTGCCACAGCGGAAGTCAATTCCGCTAATCCTTCCGCCATAGCGGAAGTCTTTTCCACATAGTGCTCTGATGAACCACTGTTCACACACTTATAATTTTTTTTGAATTTTTCCATTCATCCACTGTCATCAAAGCTGCTATTCAACTGAACATAGAAGGTAATTCCACCTTCTATCACTACATCTTCTTGGCCCATAGAGGCCCACTATTGCAACCTTGAGCTCTGATACCATACTGTCACATCCCCATCCCTTAGACCGATGAAGAGGATGCAACGAACACCACAATAACCGGGAAAACAGCCTCATGAACATATACAATCCATCAATGCTGAAAATAAAACTTACAAGCATACACAGATGCAGAATGAATCAACATTCAGCGGAAGCAACACACATACATTTCTAGCATAAAACATGCTCAACATAATTCATTACACAATAGATATAAATTGCAGAGACAAAACAACCAAGATTACTCATCTTTTGGATGGAGAATCCCGCAACCAGCTACGTCGCTGCAACGTTCCACCCAACCATAGGTCAGCGTGCTCATCAATCTCTCAGCAACGTTGCCACCCCCGAGCTGGGCATGATTCCTCCAGGGATAAGGGTCAAGGCAGGCTTACACATAGCCAAGGGACACAATCAGTCAAACCAACATAGCTGGGTTTACCAGGCCTTCCACGAATGGCCAAGCCAGCACAGTCCGGAGACCAACCACTGCATACTGCAGCACACCAATCCCTTCACAGCCCTGTGAAGAAGGGAAGGACAACCAGGGATAATCCCAAACCAAATATGAGCATAGCTCAAGTCCACCAGACCACACAGAGTTGTTCTTGGCCCTCACATGGCCAAAACAACTCAGCAACTGCACCCAAACCAGGGTATATCAGCAGCCCAAACTCACAATGAAATGATGGAAACAATCCACAGCTCCAAAACAAGGAAAAATCAGCCAACAGCACACACAATTCACCAATATAACAGCTGGGAAACATCACACAGTCCCCAAAACAGAGGCAATGCCAACTCCCAGCGTGGGCAAAGGAAAACTCAACCCACGAGTTGGAAATCCACAGTGGTCCAAAACAAAATTAGACACCACAACCAACAAAACACGCGGGGAAGACAACAGTCCCAGAACGCAATCAGAGAGCACAACTCACGACATGGGAAACGAATCCAACGGTCTACGCTTGAGGAAAAACTTGCACCCAACAGCAAAACATAGGGGAAAACATACCCAATTCCACTCTATGGAAGAACGTGAATGATCATCGATCAGCAGCTCCTCTCCTGGCTGCGTGAGAGTGTACAACTCCCCTCATGCGTACAGATAAACAACCAACGGGAGGAATGGGCAAACCATAGAGAGCATGCGCAAGAGTGCGTGAGGATAACAGCACTGACCTTTGCGTGAGGAATATGAACGGACCCCCCCAGAAGAAACAAACAGACCATCCAAAATCAAGGGAGAACGAACAGACCACGGCTCTGCGCGTGAGCATGACCGACCACTGCTCTGCGTGAGCCTCAACAGACGTCGCCGTGAAGGTGAACTGACCGGGATGGAGTGGAGTGAATGGAAAGTCATGGGTGGAGTGGGCGTGTGGGCAAAGGACTGGCAGTCCTACCACCCCACTCCCAAAACAATAACTGCCCCAACTACCTCCATCAAAACATCAAAACGGTTGGGTGAGACAAGGAAAGGTGGCAAACACACAAGGTGGTAACAAATGGGTTTTTTCCCCATAACCAAGTTTTGACATCCCCCACACCTTATCCTTTGGAACCATGCCCTTTTCATTCAACATTGCGCTACCGTAGCTGGTTGTGGTTTTAGTTTTAATTGATGTGCGTATTTACATGATGCCCAATTATAATGTGCCAAATGGCATGATAAACCATCGGCAACTATCCCCATTACAGAAACACACACATAACCAAATCGATGGTGGGACTTTTGCCTTGAGCTCCTCACCACGATTAATTACAATATATACATCATGCAAACGGGGTCAAAACCAGGGACATTACATGTCGGATTACTTAGCTAAGTCCATCCGACAAAGAAACCAAAGCAAAGAGAAAATTTTGAAAATTTTCCTCTGCTGGGAGGAGCCGAAGGTCTCGGCTGGGTAGCCGAAGGTTTCGGCTGGGTAGCCGAAGGTCTCGGCTGGGAGGAGCCAAAGGTCTTGGCTAGGTGGAGCCGAAGGTCTCAGTTGGGTGGAACTGATGGTCTCGCCTGGGTTTAGCTAATACATCGGCTAACAATCCAAGACCCAGCCGACAAGGAAAATGGAGAGAAAAGTTCTGAAAATTTTCTAAGTGTCAATATCATCAGAAGATGTTTGTTGAAGCAGAGCCGAGGTGTTGGCAAGGCTCTCCAGAAGGGAGCCAACACGTCAAAAGACAAATGAAGATCGATCTGATAAGGCATTGGAAGACAAAGGAATATCGATCTGATAAGGCGTCATAAGACAAAGGAAGATCGATCTGATAAGGCGTCGAAAGACAAAGGAATATCAATCCAATAAGGCGTCGGAAGACAAAGGAAGATCGATCTAATAAAGCATCGAAATACAAAGGAAGATCGATCCAATAAGGTGTTGGAAGACAAAGGAAGATCGATCTGATAAGGTGTTAGAAGACAAATGAAGATTGATCCAATAAGGCGTCGAAAGAAAAAGGAAGATCGATCCAATAAGGTGTCAGAATACAAAGAAAGATTGATCCAATAAGGCGTCAGAAGAAATGGAAGATTGATCTAATAACGCATCGAAAGGGAAATGAAGATCGATCCACCGACACATTAGGTGAGAAACCTAAAATTTTGCTAATTGGATGGGAAAATCCGAGTTTCCAAAAACAGATTTTCAACAATTTTTTAGTGGAAAAGAAGGATTCCAATGGGATTTAGAGGTGCTGAAAAGGTGAAAATGGTAGCAATCTTATGTACCAAATTGCGCAAGAATCAAAGATTTAAAAAAAAAATATGAGGACACTTCCCTCGACCCACCTTGTAGTGGTGCAAGGAAACCACAAGGGGGAAATCCCCCTTCACCCCATCGTCCCCCTAAGACAGTCGTTCTTGGTGAAAAGAAAATTATGTGTTTTGACAAAGTTGTCAATATAGTATTTTCCAAATGCAGGTAAGTAATTATGAACTCATGATATTTTTATGCAGCTAACAGTTGTGTTTATTAACACATTTTGCAGAATTATAGTCACCTTCAAAGGGAACATTCCGCATAGAGCAGTTTCAAAAAAAAAATCGTTCTTGGTTGGGACAAGATGAGAATCAACGACATGAATGATGCATAAGACCCCTATGAGTTCAAGGAAGATGCTATGGGAAAAAATTTCAGATTTAGAAATGACGAGACAGAGTCCAATGGGAGGAGAAATCAAGAGACTCCCCCAGATATTTCAGCCACCATGAGGATCCTAAGGGTGGAGTTGCAAAGTTGCAGAGAAGACAATGAAAGGATGCTTAAGGATTAAGAAGATAAAAATCAAATAAATGCAGCTATAATACAGAGTTTTACAAACATCTAGGGATAAATAAACTCTGGGCATCAGATAGTTAATCCGGAAAGAAGCAGGAGTAGCTCCGGGGTAGATTCCCGTAAAAGGTCCCATGTCTCCAGGAGGGCTTCTAGGGATAGAAGGAATACTTCATAATGGCCTACCAGTGGGTCATCTAATTTTGAAAAACCCAGTGGGGATTCAAGATCTCCATCTCGCAGGAATAAGAGGAGGAGACGATACAAGAACAATTCACAAGATGAATTCAAAAAGGAAAGTCCTCCTACTTTTAATGGTGAGGTCAAGACTGGTCAAGAAGCTGAGGCTTGGATTCTTGGGATGAGGAAGTATTTCCAAGTTCAAGACTACTCTGAAAATATGAAAGCAAGGGTAGCTATATTCAATTTGACTGGAAGAGCATCCATATGGTGGGAACACCACAGACAAGTAAATAAGGTTAATGAAAGAAGAATTGTGTGGAAACAATTCAAGAAATACTTCAAGCAGAAGTACCTCTCTGATAGGTACTATGATGACAATATTAAGGAGTTCCATGAGTTGAGATTGGGACAACATACCATGGAAGAGTATGACAATAAGTTCTTAGAACTATTGAGGTATGTCAAGTACATCAAATATGAAAAAGTGAAAATCCAGCGTTTCCTGATAGGATTGCCTTAGTCTTACAAATACAGAATTGAGTTTTGTGAACCTAGAACTCTAGAAGAAGCAATAAGGAAAGCTAAGTATCGTTATGAGAAAAGAAAAGGTAAACTTGATTATCATAAGACATGGAAGGACAAAAAGAATGAGAAGTATGACCAAAGAAAGAAAGGTTTCAAACCTTCTAACTTCAGGAATCAACATAAGAAACCATCACAAGCTAAGAAGTAGCCATCCAGAGTGATGGGAGAAAATCCTAGAGATCCATAGCAGAACAGGGAACCTCTCCAATGTTGGAAATGTGGAGGACCCCACATGCACAGGAATTGTCCAGTCGAGAATGAGAGTGTAAGGCTAGATTACAACATTCAAGAAGCAGAAACATTGGTTCAAGTAGCAAGGGTCATCCCTAGGATTTATGCAACACTGGAGGACTGCCAGGAAGATCACCAATTAACTGTGGTTGAAGTTGAAGGTAATATTTTTGAGCAATCTGTTTCTATTTTGATTGACCCTAGTTCTACTCACAGTTACATTACCCCTAGAGTAGTGGAGATTTGTGCCTTTAACAAAGTAAATCATAAGCTAGCCACTGGAACTAACAGAGAGGTTAGTGAAGTGGTAGAGAAATGTCTATTGGTCATGAATAGATTGGTCACTTGTGTAGATCTGAATGTTCTACCACTTGGCTCCTATGATGTCCTCATTCGAATGGATTGGTTAGAATCTCATAGGGTAAAGCTTGACCATTACAATAAGACTTTCGAATGCATGGATGAAGAAGGGAACCCAATAGTTGTAAGAGGTATTCCAAAGGTGATTTCTATAAGGTAGATTTCAGCAATGCAGTTGAATAAGTTCTATAGGAAAGGTTTATAGTTGTATGTAGCTCATATTTTGGAGGCAACAGAGAATGAAACTACTAGGTTGGAGGACTATCATGTGTTGCGGGAATTCAGGGATGTTTTTCCTGATGAGATTCCAGGGATTCCTCCAAAGAGGGACATTGATTTCACAATTGAACATGTGCCAGGAGTAGCACCAGTGTCCAAGACACCCTACATAAAGAGTACACCCGATATTCTAGAACTGAAGATGCAACTACAAGAGTTGTTGGAGAAGAAGTATATCCAACTGAGTGTGTCTCCTTGGGGAGCACCAGTTCTTTTCGTGAAGAAGAAAGATGGTACACTCAAGATGTGTATTGGTTACAGATATTTGAACAAAGTCACTGTGAAGAATAAATATCATTTTCCCAGGATTGATGACCTCTTTGATCAAATGAGAGGAACAAAGGTGTTTTCCAATATTGACTTGAGGTCTGGTTACCATCAAGTAAGAATCAAGGATGAATACATTCATAAGACAACCTTTAGAACAAGGTATGGACATTATGAGTTTGTAGTGGTACCATTTGGTCTCACAAATGCACCAGCTACATTTATGTGCCTTATCAATAGTGTCTTAAATAGGTATTTGGACAAGTTTGTTCTTGTTTTCCTTGATGACAATATTATTTATTCTAAGAATGAGGAAGAGCATGAAGATAATTTAAGATTGACATTGCAATTGCTCAAGGAGAATCAACTGTATGCAAAGCTGAGCAAGTGTGACTTCTATAGAGATAGAATTCAATATTTGGGTCACATTATATCAAAATAGGGTATATCTGTGGACCTTGAAAAGATTGAAGCCATTATGAATTTTCCTACTCCAAGAAGTGTGACAGATGTAAGATATTGTATGGGACTTACAGGATACTACAGGAGATTTATTGAAGGATTCTCCAAAGTTGCACATGCCATCACTTATTTGCAAACAAAGGAGATAAAGTTTGAATGGACATCAAGGTGTGAAGAAAGCTTCCAGCAGTTGAAGAATATTCTCACCAATGCACCAGTATTGAAAGTTGAAGACCCAGAGAAAGATTTTGTGGTGTGCACTAATGCATGCAGACAAGGGCTTACAAGAGTCCTTATGCAAGAAAACCACGTGATATGTTATGAGTCAAGAAAGGTGAAGGAGCATGAGAATAACTATTCCACTTATGATCTAGAGCTTACAGTCACAGCACATACTCTCAAGATGTGGAGGCATTACTTGATGGAAAGAAGATTTGAGTTAAGGATGAACCATTGCGGTCTGAAGTATTTGTTTGATAAACCTACTTTGAATGCTAGAAAAGTGAGATGGCTGGAGTTCTTATGTTTGTTTGATTTTGAAATCAAGCAAATAAAGGGAAAGGAGAATAAAGTAGTTGATGTGCTCAATAGGAAGGTGCAGGAAATGCATGTGGGAGTCTTTTAGTATTTTCCATTTAGATTTGAGGCAGCAGATTGTTAATCATATTGTTGGAGATGAATTGTATGTATAGGTAAAAGACAAATTGCAGCAGCAAAGTCTTGAAAAGAGGTATGAGGGATATAAATTGGAAGAAGATGGACTTCTTACTTATAAAGGCAGAATTTATATTCCAAATGTAGAAGAGTTGAGGAGAGTTGTTATGGATGAAATCCATCAAGCTCCATATTCTGGTCACACAGGATATCAGAAGGCCATTGCTACAACTAGAAAGCAGTGTTTTTGTCCAGTAATGAAAAAGGGCATGGATGAATATATTTCAAGGTGCATGAAATGTCAGCAGGTGAAGGTTGAACATCCACACCCGGCAGATTTGTTGCAGCCTTTTCCAGTTATAGAATGGAAATAGGAAGTTATTTCGATGGATTTTATTACAGGGTTGCCAATGACTTGGAGACAACATGATTCCATCATGGTTGTGGTGGACAAGTTGACAAAGGCAGCACATTTTATACCAGTTAAGTCTACGCACAAGACTGATGACATTGCAAAGATCTTCATGAAGGAGATTTTCAAATTGCATGGATTTCCTAAGGCAATAGTCTCTGACAGAGATGTCAAGTTCACTTCCAATTTTTGGAAGGGGTTGTTTGTAGATTTGGGTACAAAGTTGAATTTCAACACTACCTACCATCCTCATACTGATGGGCAAGTAGAGAGAGTGAATGAAGTGCTTGAATACATGCTTCGCATGTATGTGATGGATAACCAACCAAGTGGGAAGATTATCTACACTTGGTTGAGTTTGTTTATAACAATGGACAACAAGCATCCTTGGGGATGAGCCCATATGAAGCTTTGTATGGCAGGAGGTGTAGGACACCAATGACCTAGGATAATACAGTGAACAGGTTTGTGCTTGGTCAAGAATTGCTCAAGGAGATGGAGCAAGAGGTTGTAAAGATCAAGCAAAATCTAAAAGCATCCCATGACAAACAAAAAAGCTATGCAGATAAGCATAGAGTGAACAGAGAGTTCAGTGTTAGGGATCATGTTTACCTCCGAGTGAGGGAAAAGAAGAGTTCCTTGAATCTTGGAATTTTTTCCAAGTTGTCACCTAGATGTTGTGGGTCATTTGAAGTTCTTGAAAGAATAGGACCAGTTGCATATAGACTTGCATTTCCTGCTAGCACTTGAGCTCATAATTGTTTTCATGTTTCTTTTCTTAAGAAATATGTACATGATCCTAACCATGTGATAAATTGAGATGTGATTCAGGAGGAACTCGAGGGAGAGTTCCAAATCGAGCCAATGCGCATCCTCGATAGGAAGGTCACAATGCTTAGGAACCAAGCCATAGGGAAAGTAAAGGTGCAATGGGAGCACTATGATCCTGAAGAGGCTACATGGGAGCTAGAGGATTCCATGCGAGTGGCACATCCATTTCTATTCAATTCTGTGAAACATTGAGGGCGGTGCCAGTGTAACATTTTTTTTCAATTTTGTAAAGCACTGAGGATAGTGCTATTGAAGGGGGACGGGAATGTAACACCCCGATTTCAACCCCATTTGCATTAAAAATGTATATGATGTATATATTGTAATTAATCATGGTGTGGAGCTAAAGGAAAAATCCCCAATATCGATTTAGTGTTTTATGTTTCGGTGATTAAAATCATTGCCAATGGTATTTTGTGCTAGCCGGCACATTATAATTTTCAATCATCATGTAAATGTGCAAATTAATTAAATACCCACAACCAGCTATGTCAATGAAACATTAAAGAGATGGGGGCATTATTTCCCTACGGAATAGGGAGGGAAATTATTTAAACCTTTGGGCCAATGGGTAAAATCCAAATGTCAAAGGGAGAACCCATCAAACCCTCAACTACCCATTTTGTCTTTTTCCACAATCCTGAAATTCTGCCAGAATGTGGTTGAGTTAGTTATTAAATGGAGTGGGAAGAGTATGGGCACAAATTCGAATTGGGAAGAGGACCCATTTTTGGAAAAACGTGTTATGACTTCCTTGGCAAGAAAAATACCCAAAAACGTATGCCATTCTGCCATACACCCATGTTTTCCATTTTACCTCACCATTCTCCTTCATGTTGGTTTCCTTCATGCAGTTGAAGCTTCCTATGTGTTCATCCTTCATGTTTTTTTGCTCATTTTCCTTGTCTTGCATGCCCAAAAAATCTGTTTTGGTGTTGTCCAACAAGTGGGCAAGGATTATTTTCATTTTGGGAGTTTATGGTAGTCATTTTGGCTCCTTTAATGCCATAAACATCCTCAAAATTTGTGTACAAAGAAGATTCACATTTTTGGGTTGAGTAGAGGTTGTTTTTGCCCCAGAATCCCCATAGTTGTTTTCTAAAATCGATTTGTTGAGTTGGGTTTTTGTAGAGGTCAATTTTGTGTCTGTGGAGCAACAGAACGAGTCTAAAATCGTCTTCCTCACCTTGGTATTTTTCCCCATCTAGAATTCATTTTTGGTTTCCCACGTGTTGTAAATTCCCAGCAAATGCATTTTTGCTGTTATGGTCATTTTATTTTGGTCTAAACTATTATGCACCCTACTTTGGGTCTGAACCAAAAAGGAGTGGAAGAGGTAATTTGATTGATAAACCTAGTGCATGAGGAACCTCACCGAGGGATCTTGAGGGCTGATTATTACTTACTACACATCCTGAAAAGCACTTGAAGGGATTGCATATCCTGAGGGACTATACAACAGAGAAGGGGGTGATTCCTTGTGTTGGGTGTGTAGGTGTTGGGAAAGCCAAGTCAGAAATTGTGTAGGTGTCCATAGCTCTATGGTTGAGCTCACTATCTTAGAAAATAAGACTTTCCATCCTCTTGGCAGTCTGATAAACCCAAACATAGCTTTGGCTTGATTGAGTTTTGACATATCTTTGGCTATGTGTGAGCCTGCTTAGTTTCCTTTTCCTTGGGGAATCATGCTTAGCTCGGGGGTGGCAATGATGCTGAGAGATCGATGAGCACACTAGACTATGGTTGGGACGAAAGTTGCAGCAGCATAGCTGGTTGTGGGGAGCTTCATTCGAAGATAAGTATTCTTGTGTAATTACCCATGCAACTGTATTGTTTATGTGAATTATGATCAACATGTTAAAATGTGTTGAATGCTTGAATTAAACGTAATTTGTTTCTGCTGAATGTTAATTCTTTACGCATCTGTATATCTTGAGTACAATGCATTTTATTTTACGTTTATGGGACTAGTTCTTGTATTGATAGCAGTAATAGTATTCTCCTCTCTCTGGTAGAGGGGTGGGGACGTTACAGTGGTCATTGCCATATTTTCACTTTCAACCTTCCTTGCCATCATGAAATCCTTCTCTATGGATGATGGTTCAAAGAAACGCACCTCATGTTGAATGTTATATCTTTCAAGGTTCCAATAAAGATATTCAACAAATTGTCTTCTGAATTATTCTTCACTCTGAGACTTAGCTGCTGAAATTGCTTGATGTGCTCGGTAACTGGAACTTTTTTCTTGAGATTTACCAACTGGCTAAAGAAGTTGTTGCTATTTATATCCCCATAATGTGCAATGAATTCTTCTGTGAATATAGACCAAGAGAGGATAGATTCCTTTTTCTCGTAACAAAGCCATTGTTACCATACAAATTGATCGGGTTCTAAATATAGGGATGCAATAGTTACCTTTTGCAAACTGGTCACATAGTGTAGATCAAAGAATTGTTTCATTTGAAAAATTCACGTGATTGGATCCTTAGCATCAAATTTCTCATCTAAATCTTGGGGATAAAGTAGTTCCTTAGACCAAAATTGAACCCATGATGTTATGTTGGATCATCAACTTTTGAGGAATCCAACTTCCTAATCTCCAATTGTTTTTCAATTTTCTCCATACGTGACTAAAATAAGTCCTATTTTTCCTCCTTATCCTCTCCTTGAGTAGATACATGAGAAATACAACTATTTTTTATATCCTTCATCAATTCCTCCAAGTCTTGAAGATCTTATTTCCAGCCATCCCTTTGTGATCCTATTTACTAGCCATCTTCTTTTCCAATTTAAATAAGTCATCAATTTTCACATTTCCTTTAATCATATATATATATATATATTCGAACTTGGACACTCTAAAATATAAAATATATTTCTTCCATTTCATCATATGTCAGGGATGAATACTCTAGGGGTTTGAGTGGAGTGTGATTATTTCCACTTTCTTTTGGTGGAATTTTGAACAATATACATACATACATACATACATACATACATACATACATACATACATATATATATATATATATATATATATATATATATATATATATATCAGATCCTAGGGTTTACCACAAATATATCCTTGTACTCAAATCTATTAAAATGAAAAATGATGTATCGTTTTCAAACCCTGATTAGAATATTGTTTTAGGGATAACTTATAACTGTGATAAATTTGAATTTTGACTCCTCTAGGTATGAAACTGTGGCCTTTGGTATCCTGATGTGACCTCTTTCCAATTCCACAGGTATGACCTAATTTGTATGTGCTAACAAATATTTATTTCAAATCTCCCAAAGCTTCTTACTTTTAGACTATATAGAAGAATGAACTTATTCTGTATTCCACATGTCCAATATTTTGTTTCTATAGATGAAACTTCTACTACAAATATCCCGGTCCATATTCTTTCAAATGCAACTGGTCTCACTCAATTTGGATCTCGTATTGATCATATATGACATTTTTACCTAGAACACATGTTTTAGACTAGGTTTTGGACTAGTCAAAAACTCTATATTCATCTGTCATTATATTCGAAAATGTAATGGATCAGGATTTGGATTTCAGATTGGATATATTTCGTCCTATTTGAGAAGTAGGTTTTTAAACTTGATCTCCGAATCCTTGTAGAAAAAACATTGTAGCGAAAATTCCAAGATGACTTGTTTTGCAGAAGGGAGTCCTTAGGAAAGAGATCTGATACCAAATGTTATGCAACCAAGTCCCAGAAATGACATAAAATAGAAAAAATAGACCAAAAGAGAGTAATCCATGCCTTAATAATGAATAACAAAGATAATCAATCCTATTTGAGGGAGGAACCTCCTTACACAATGTACTTGTGTAGCCAAGATAAGACAATATCCAATGATGACTAAAATGAGAATACCTCCTTCCTATATATAGGAGACAAAAGTGTACAATAAAAACTAATATACCCAGGGACATAAATAATATGTAATGCACCACAATATAGGGGGTAATGCGCTACACTACATGGGGTAATGTTCCATCATTAAGGGCTTAACATTATTACACAAGTTTATGAGGGTGCATCTTCTTGAAATCTACTTTTATTTCATTACATTTCTCCATATTCCAAGAATATTAAATTTAAATTATGATACATTATTTAACTATGTATTTGATAGACATTTGACACAATGAAAGAAAATCACAAAGAGCATGTGCACATTATAAATAAGCCAATAAAAAGAGTCTTTCATAAACATAAAAGTAGTACCATCTAGTACAAAAAGTATGAGTCATGGAACAAAATAGGTGTAAGATTTCTAAGGAATCATGGGTGGGATCTAGTGGTCTAGTACAAAACTTCACTGAGAAATAATAAAACATAGACAAGAAATTAAAGAGATATGAAGAAAATGTGTGCAGAACACTAGTGGAAAATCACACCAGTGGTATATTCTTTCATTCATCTTATGTTTTATAATTAGTATACAATATATAGAATCTCCTAGAAGATAAATTCAAATGGCTTGGATCAATTTGTGTCACTCAAAAAAGAGTAGGCTTACCTAACATAGAGTCCATCTCCAACAAGAACTAGTTGTTATTATGCCATGATCCAGTTAACTAAAAGTGGTTTGAGCATGAGAGAGACACTAGGGAGAAAAAATAGGGAGAAGGTGGTGCATGATATGACTTATAGTGGTCAAGTAGCTTATAATAACTCAATCTCATGAAATCAAGGAAACAAAGTGAGTTAACTAGGTGATACTTGAGACAATGCGTCTTAATTCTAGGGAATTGACTCAAATACTCCTAAATTCATGCATGAGGGTGCATATACTCCTAAGATATAGGAATTAGGTGCATGAGTGGATAATGGAGGTGAATAATTTCAAGAATTAAGCACTAGGGGTCAATATCATATTGATGTAAGAGAAGAAATGGATTCTCATTAGACTTGAAATAATAATGATATCAGGTCCAAATGAGACTGGTGATGCTTGATCCAGCAGTTTCGAACCATGGAAAGTGAAATAAGATTCAAGAAAATATGAAATGTCTTGAAACTTTGAACCATAAAAGGTTGTAGCATCTCCAAAAGTGATGAAAAAAGGTTCCAAAATATATTTGGATATGAAATATTATATAAAATTAGATCCAAAACATGTTCTATCAGGTCCAAAAGTGAGCAACAAGATTTCACAGTGTGTCAATACTTTGGCAGTGTCTCCATCTTCAGTAGAATTGTGAAGCAATGCGTAAGTCAACATGTAGGAATAGGTAGAAGGAATCATATCAGAATTAGTTAGTGCATTTTAAGCTCTCTCACACTTTGATGCAGCCTTCAAAACATCCAAAATATAAACAAGTTGTGCACCATTTTTAGGACAAGTATGCAAAAGATCTCCAGAAACTAGCAATTCACCTTCAAAATCAGCATTTGAAGATATATTTTAGAACAATTGATCAAAAGAAAGTTCTTCTCCAACAATGGGGGTTCTAATTTCTTATTAAGGATCAGTTGTATGCGAATATTAGGCATTTGATTTCTCATGAACTTCTATAGAAATAGGAGAAGGAGTCTCTTCAAAGATACTTTCACCAATTCGAATTTGAGCTGAAATTTTTGCCATATCTTCTTTGTAACGACCCCAACCCTCCGACTGGGCAAGAGGACACTACTAAACACCAAACATACAGGCATTTAGCCCCATGAACATGAACATGCATATAATGCTGAATCAAAATGCTTAAACATAAAACATACTAAGATGCGTAATTGTTCATATATGTAGCGGAAGCAAACAACATTCAACATGTCTATCATCCTAATTCATTAATAGTAAATATGATTGCAAAACAGATTAGTCAAGAATACTTATCTTATGAGAACTATCCCACAACCAGCTACGTCGCTGCAACGTTCCACCCAACCATAGGCCCGTGTGCTCTTTAATCTCTCAGCAATGCTGCCACCCCCGATCCAGGCATGATTCCCCAAGGAATAAGGAACTAGCAGGATTACACATAACCAAGGATAACAACACAACATGGATACATAGTTCATCCAAGCCAACACAATTGGGTTTATCAGGTGAACAACGGATCAGCCAATACAACAAAGTTGGGTTTATCAGGCCATCCAAGAGCTGGGAAAGGCTAAATGCTAAGCTGGTGAGCTCCTTGAAGAACTAAGGACACCTACACCAGAACCATCCTGTCTTCTAGGACACCCACACACACCCAACAAAAGGAAATCAGTCCTTTCTCTTCAACGTAGTCCCTCAGACCCTGATATCCCTTCCAGTGCTATTCAGGGGTTGTGGAGAAGAAATCCAGCCCACTAGCTCTATCTGTGCAGTTCCCAATCACACCAAGTTTATCAAGCACATTAGGCCCTCATTCACCACTCCAATGCAGTCTGAGGACAAAACCACTGCATGCATGCAGCAACCCAGCTATTAAAGCTTGAATAGGGGAAGAACAACTCCCTGAATCATTCTTGGCCCTATCGTGGCCAAAATGATTCCTCGGCAACCTACAACAGCCCAAAACGAAAAGGGAGACGCAACCCAACAAAAGGTGAACAAGACCATAGCTAGCGTTTAGTGAAGAAATCACAGATAACAATCGTGGGAAAAAACATTGAAGCCTCGGCAGCTTCACACAGGTGAAAATGGAGGAGATAAGTCATAGCCTCTCTATGTGAATAGGAGGAAAACATCTCACAAAGGAAACTACAGCCACGGTTCACGGTCATGGACGGGACAATACAGAGTCCGATAATACAATAGGAACCTCCATGCTCTGCACTGGCTGGAGGAAGAACATTTCACAGACTAGCAATCCCAGAGAAAAGGGATAATGAACCCCCAAACAAGAAATCGCACCCGTTCTTAACTCAACTCTGCATGAGGAAGACCATCCGAACCCCCTGCGTGTGAGAAGGTGAATAGAAAAAATGTCCCTGCATGAGAGTGAACCCCCCCACCGATGAGAGAGTGCAGTCGTGGAGAGAATGGGATCGTGGGTGTAGTGGTTTTCCTACCAGCGTGAGGGTCAGCTTGGTGGAGTGTGTGTGTGGGTAAGGAATGGCAGTCCTGCCACACTCCACTGCCAACAATAACTACCTCAACAAACAGCAGAACTTTTAAGGTGGTAGTTGGATAAGACAAGGGAAGGTGAGAAAATTAAACAGGGTGGAGACACATGGATTTTCCCTCATGGGCTCAGGGTTTAACAATCCCCCTCCTTATCCTTAGAAAATCATGTCCCTTCTCAATTTGGTTGCAGTGAACATAGCTAGTTGGGGTTATTTAATTAAAATGCATAGTTACATGATGCCACAATGTTAATATGTGTCGTATATCCTGATATACTATCGGCAATGATTCCAATCGCCGAACATAACAAAACCAAATCGATGGTGGGAATTTTTCCTTTAGATCCACACCATGATTAATTACAATATATATATATATCATGTATATTTAGTGCATCGAGGTCAAAACCGGGGATGTTACATTCCCCTCCCCCTTCAATAGCACTATCCTTAGTGCTTTTACAAAATTGAACAAAATGCTACACTGGTATCGCCTCAGTGTTCCTCAAAATTGAACAAAAATGGATGTGCCAATCACATGGCATCCTCTAGCTCCCATGTCGCCTCTTCAAGTCCATAGTGCTCCCATTGCACCTTTACCTACCCTATGGCTCGGTTCCGAAGCATTGTGACCTTCCTGTCGAGGATATGCATTGGCTCGATTTGAAACTCTCCCTCGGGTTCCACTTGAATCACATCCCAATTTATCACATGGTTAGGATCATGTACATACCTCTTAAGCAAATAAACATGAAAAACATTATGAGCTCTAGTGCTAGCAGGCAATGCAATTCTATATGTAACAGGCCCTATTCTTTCAAGCACTTCAAATGGCCCACAATATCTAGGTGACATCTTGGCACAACATCCAAGCTTTAAGGAACTCATCCTTTCCCTCACTCTGAGGTAAACATGATCCCCAATGTTGAACTCCCTATTCACCCTATGCTTATCTGCATAGCTTTTCTGTCTGTCCTGTGCTGCTTTCAGATTTTGTCTGATGTTTACAACCTCCTGCTCCATTTCCTTGAGCAGTTCTAGACCAATCGCAACCCTGTTTACTGGATTATCCCAAGTCACTGGTGTCCTACACCTTCTTCCATACAAAGCCTCATACGAACTCATCCCCAAGGATTGCTACTATCCATTGTTACAAGCAAACTCTACCAAGTGTAAGTAATCTTCCCACTTGGTTGGTTTGTCCATCACATACATCTGAAGCATATCTTCAAGCCCCTGATTAACTCTTTCTATCTACCCATCTGTCTGAGGATGGTAGGTAGTGCTGAAGTTTAGCTTTGTACCCAAATCTGCAAACAACCCCTTCCAAAAATTGTAAGTGAACTTGACATCTCTGTCAGAAACTATTGCCTTTGGAAATCCATGCAATTTGAAAATCTCCTTCATGAAGATCTTTGCAATGTCATCAGTCTTATGCATAGACTTCGCTGATATAAAATGTGCTGCATTTTTCAACTTTTCTACCACAACCATGATGGAATCATGGTGTCTCCAAGTCACCGGCAATCCTGCAGTAAAATCCATGGAAATAACTTCCTATTTCCATTCTGAAACTGGAAAAGGCTGCAACAAACCTGCTGGATGTTGATGCTCAACCTTTACCTGTTGACATTTCATGCACCTTGAAATGTATTCAGCCATGTCCTTTTTCATTCCTTGCCAAAAGTACTACTTTCTAGCTGTAGCAATCATTTTCTGATATCCTGGGTGACCAGAATACGGAGCCTGATGGATTTCATCCATAACAACTCTTCTCAAATCTACTACATTTGGAATATAAATTCTTCCTTTGTAATTAAGAAGTCCATCTTCTTCCAATTTATATTCCTCATACCTCTTCTCAATACTTTGCTGCTACAATTTGTCTGTCACTAACTCATACAATTCATCTCCAGCAATACGATTAACAATATGCTGCCTCAAATCTGATTGGAAAATACTAAGAGATGCCACATGTATTTCCTGCATCTTCTTGCTGAGTGCATCAGCTACCTTATTCTCTTTTCCCTTTATGTGCTTGATTTTAAAATCAAACTCACATAAAAATTCCAACCATATCGCTTGCCTAGCATTCAAAGTAGGTTGATCGAACAAATACTTCAGACCATAATGGTTTGTTCTGAGTTCAAATATTCTACCCATCAAGTAATGTCTCCACATCTTGAGAGCATGTACTATGGCTGCAAGCTCGAGATCATGAGCAACATAGTTCTTCTCATGTTCCTTCAACTTTCTCGACTCATAACATATCACATGGTTGCCCTGCATAAGGACTCCTCCAAGTCCTTGTCCGCATGCATCGGTACACACCACAAAATCTTTTTCTGGATCTGTAACTTTCAATACGAGTGCACTAGTGAGAATATGCTTCAACCATTGGAAGCTTTCTTCACACTTCGAAGTCCATTCAAACTCCATCCCCTTCTTTTGCAAAGAAGTGATGGCATGTGCAACTTTGGAAAATGAATCTCCTGTAGTATCCTGCAAGTCCCATAAAAGATCTTACATCTATCACATTTCTTGGAGTAGGCCAATTCATAATGGCTTCAATCTTTTCAGGGTCCACAAATATACCCTCTTTTGAGATAATGTGACCCAAATACTGAATTCTATCTCTGTAGAAGTCACACTTGCTTAGTTTTGCATACAGCTGATTCTCCCTAAGCAATTGCAATGTCAATCTCAAATGCTCTTCATGTTCTTTCTCATTCTTAGAATAAACAAGAATGTCATTAAGGAAAACAAGAACAAACTTGTCCAAATACCTACTGAAGACACTATTCATAAGGAACATAAATGTAGCTGGTGCATTTGTGAGGCAAAATGGTACCACTACAAACTCAAAATGTCCATACCTTGTTCTGAAGGTTGTCTTATGAATGTCTTCATCCTTGATTCTCACTTGATGGTAACCAGACCTCAAGTCAATCTTGGAAAATACCTTTGCTCCCCTCATTTGATCAAAGAGGTCATCAATCCTAGGAAAAGGCTATTTATTCTTCACATTAACCTTGTTCAACTGTCTATAATCAATACATAACCTGAGTGTACCATATTTCTTCTTTACAAACAGAACCGGTGCTCCCCAAGGAGACACGCTTGGCTGGATATACTTCTTTTCCAACAACTCTTGCAGCCGCATATTGAACTCTAGCATCTTCAGTGTACTCATCCTATAGGGTGTCTTGGACACTGGTGCTTCTCTTGGCACAAAGTTCAATTATGAAATCAATGTCTCTCTTTGGAGGAAGCCCTAGGATCTCATCAGGAAACACATCCTTGAATTCCTGTAACACCCGATAGTCCTCCAACCTAGGATTTTCATATCCTGCTGGCTCCAAAATATGAGCTACATACAACTGGAAACCTTTCCTACAGAACTTCTTCAACTGCATTGCTGAAACATGTCTTGCTGAAATTACCTTTGGAATACCTTTCACAACTACTCGGTTTCCTTCTACATCCATGCATTCAAAATTCTTGTTATAACAGTTACGCTTTACTCGATCAGCTTCTAACCAATCCATTCCAATGAGAACATCATAGGGACCAAGCAGTAGAACATTCATATCTACACAAGCGACCAATCCGTTCATGACCAATGGACATTTCTCTACCACTTCACTAACTTTTCTCTCAGTTCCAATGGCTAGCTAAACTAACTAAGATTTCCTATGCCTTGCTTTCTTAAAAGCACAAATATCCACTACTCTAGGAGTAATGTAACTGTGAGTAGAACTAGGTTCAATCAAAATAGAAACAGATTGTTCAACAATCTTACCTACAACTTCAACCACAGTTGACTGATGATCTGCCTGGAGGTCCTCCAGTGCTACATAAATTCTAGGGACTGCTCTTGCTACTTGACCCACTATTTCTGCTTCCTGAATGTTATAAGCTGATCTTTCACTTTCATTCTTGAGTGGACAATATCTGCGCAAGTGGGGTCCTTCACATTTCCAACATTTGAGTGGACCTTTATTCTGTTGTGGCTCTTTAGGGTTTCCACCTATCATTCCAACTGGATTACTCATAGCTTGGGATGGCTGCTTCTGCTAATTCCTGAATCTAGAAGGTTTGAAACCTTTCTTTCTTTGGTCAAACTTCTCATTCTTCTTGTCCTTCGAGGCCTTATGGTAGTCAGGTTTACCCTTGCTTTGCTCATAGCAATACTTAGCCTTCCTTACGTCTTCTTCAAGAGTTCTCGGTTCATAAAACTCAATTCTATCTTTGTAAGACTGAGGCATTCTGCTCAGAAACTGCTGAACCTTCACTTTTTCATCTCTGATGTACCGCACATACCTCAATAATTCCAAGAACTTATTTGCATATTCATCCATGGTCTGCTGTCCCAATCTCAGCTCATGGAACTCCTTAATCTTATCATCATAATACCTATTAGAGAGGTATCTCTGCTTAAAATACTTCTTGAACTGTTTTAGCTTCAATTTCCTTTCACTGATCCTCTTTACTTGCTTGAAGTGTTCCCACCAAATGGATGCTCTTCCATTCAGATTGAATATGGAAACTTTGGCCTTCATGTTTCCATAATAATCCTGCACTTGGAAGTACTTCTTTATCCCAAGAATCCAAGCTTCAGCCTCTTGTCCAGTCTTTGCCTCACCATCAAATGTAGAAGGTTTAGCCTTCTTAAATTCATCCCGAGAGCGATCCCTATGGTGTCTTCTTATTTTACTTTTACGGGAAGACGAGTTTATATCCCAACTAGATTCTTCAGAGTCAGATGATCCACTAGAATTCCTTCTCCTTCTCCTAGTACTGCGCTTACTGCATTCCGGTCTTGTTGTACCTCGTCTAGAATCTATCTTTCTCTGCAAATCTATCAAACTCTACAACATGGCGGCTTTCAACTGATGTTGCTCTTATTGGGCTTTAATCAAGCTTCTCATGGTGGCTGCAACGTCTGATGGTGTCTCTTGTAATCTCCTTCCATTAGGATCTATGTCATCATTTTCGTTATGGACATTTTCTCCCATGGAATCTCTTATACGCTCATAGGAATCTCGAGCATCATACCCATAATGGGTTCTCATGACTGAACCACTTCTTGCTTCACCACACTGTTCTACCTGGAATACTGCTCTTGGAAGTGGTCTATAATTTTGCAAATGTGTTAGTAGAAAACTGTTAGATGCATAACATTAAAATAAATCAGACTACTTACCTTCCTCTTCTGGAAATTCATAAAATAACAACTTTGCTAAAACACAAAATTTTCTCTCTTCCTGTTCAGCCCTGTAATCTACTAACAGTCTACTGAAAAATATACTAAAAAACAGTTGAAAACAACTTGAAAAATCCACTTTGAAAAACCCAAATTTCCTTGTACAAGATCCGGTCTCATCCCAACTAATGTTACGACATTCTGGTGACCAAAACCACTAATTTTCCCCACTACTCATCGTCAGTCTATTCATCTATCTTTCTTCAGTGTGTTGGACCTATAGTGGTCTAATATTCCGAATTTCATCGGGGGGTTTCTCTTCTATTTCCTTCTGTTGTATCGGGTCCGTAACCATCTAACCTTTCGAACTAAATCGGCGATGAAACCAACTTATGTGCTACATCGGGGGTCGGGTGTCTTGTGCATTGGGTGGCTAGTCGTCTTGGCTTCCGCATCGGTGGCCCATAAACCTTTTGTGTCTTCTGCGGCCACAAGCCTATCAATGGTCGGAAGCACTAACTGTTGCGGCGTCGTATGGTTAGTCTTCTAGGCAGCCGCAATAGCGGTTCATCCTCCGTTACCCTTTTTCGATCAGCGGTCGGAAGCATAACTAATATGGCATCGACAGTCAAACCCTTTATCCGTCAGAAGATTAGTGCTCTAGACTTCTGCAATAGCGGTGCACGAACCACTAACTCCTTCTCATGTCATCGATGACCAATACAACTAACTTCCACCGATCGCCAATGTGTTTCAACACTTAGAAAATTTTCAAAAACTTTTTGCCTCTATCTTCCATCGCATCGGTCGTCGGGACAACTATCCTCTGTGGCATCGGCAGTCTAGGACTCTATCCGTCAAAAGGATAGTCCTCTATAATTCCGCAATGGTGGTGCACCATCAGCTAACCTCTTCCGATGTAGTCACTGAACTTCTTGCCACATCGACAACTTGATCATCTAAGCATCAACGATGCGATCAACTAATTATCGCCGATTGCGATGATTTTATGACTTAGAAAAATTTCCAAAATCTTTCTTTAAATTTTCCGCCGCTTCATCGGCTCAACCGTCTCCTATTCTTCGCCGATCACCGACAGTCAAACATCGGAGGTTCTTTCCGCTAAGTGGATCTGGTTTTTTGGCGATCTTCAACTGATCTCCGCCGAAGCTGCAGCTCCCTCATCCTCTATCCTCCGCCGATGGCCGATGAAACTTAGCGAAATTTTTTCAAAATTCTCTATGTGCTATCCCCGTCGGGTGGTCTTCAAACTAACTCTTCCACTGCATCGGAAGAACTTCTCACTGAGTTTTTCGATGGGTCGATGTTTCCAACACTTAAGAAAAAATTTATTTTTGAGTTTTAGAGTTTTTCTTGATTTCTTCTGGGAAGTAGGCAACCTGCCTCTATTAACTGATCTTTCATGGCCCATTCAGGCCCATGCTGCAACTAGTGCTCTGATACCATACTGTAATGTCCCCAACCCTCCAACCGGGAAATAAAACGCTACTAAACACCAAACATACGGGCATTTAGACACATGAACATGAACATGCATATAATGCTTAAACGTAAAACATACGAAGATGTGTAATTGTTCATATACGTAGCGAAAGCAATCAACATTCAACATGTCTATCATCCTAATTCATTAACAGTAAATATGATTGCAAAACAGATTAGTCAAGAATACTTATCTTATGAGAACTGTCCTGCAACCAACTACGTCGTTGCAATGTTCCACCCAACCATAGGCCCGTGTGCTCTTTAATCTCTCAGCAATGCTGCCCCCCCCCAATCCGGGCATGATTCCCCAAGGAATAAGGAACTAGTAGGCTTATACATAACCAAGGATAACAACACAACAAGGATACACAGTTCAGCCAAGACAACACAGTTGGGTTTATCAGGTGAACAACGGATCAGCCAAGCCAAAAAATTTGGGTTTATCATGCCATCCAAGAGCTGGGAAAGGCTAAATGCTAAGCTAGTGAGCTCCTTGAAGAGATAAGGACACCTACACCACAACCAGCCTGGATTCTAGGACACCCACACACACCCAACAGAAGGAAATTAGTCCTTTCTTTGCAATGTAGTCCCTCAGACCCTGATCTCCCTTCCAGTGCTATTCAGGGGTTGTGGAGAAGAAATCCAGGCCACTAGCTCTATCTATGTGGATCCCAATCATACTAGGTTTATCAAGCACATCAGGCCCTCATTCACCACTCTAATGCAGTCCGAGGACAAAACCACTGCGTGCATGTAGAAACCTAGCTATTAAAGCTAGAACAGGGGAAGAACAACTCCCTAAATCATTCTTGGCCCTATTGTGGCCAAAACGATTCCTCGGCAACCTACAGCAGCCCAAAAAGCAAAGGGAGACGCATCCCAACAAAAGGTGAACAAGACCACAGCCAGCATTCAATGAATAAATCATAGATAGCAATCGTGGGAAACAACATTGAAGCCTCGACAACTTTACATAGTCGGCAATGGAGGAGATAAGTCACAGCCTCTCTATGTGAACAGGAGGAAAACATCTCACAAAGGAAACTACAACCACGGTTCACGGTCATGGATGGGACAATACATAGTATGATAATACAACAGGAACATCCATGCTCTGCACTGGCCGAAGTAAGAACATTTCACAGACTAGCAATCCTAGAGAAATGGGAGAACGAACCCCCAAACAAGAAATCACACCCCTTCTTAACTCAACTCTACGTGAGGAAGACCATCTGAACCCCCTGCATGTGAGAAGGTGAACAGACAAAACATCCATGTGTGAGAGTGAACCCCCCAACCGATGAGAGAGTGCAGTCATGGAGAGAATGGGATCGTGGGTGTAGTGGTTTTCCTACCAGCGTGAGGGTCAGCTTGGTGGAGTGTGCGTGTGGGAAAGGACAGGCAGTCCTACCACACTCCACTACCAACAATAACTACCTCAGTGAACAACAGAACATTTAAGGTGGTAGTTGGATAAGACAAGGGAATGTGAGCAAATTAAACAGGGTGGAGACACATGGCTTTTCCCTCATGGGCCTAGGGTTTAACATTCCCCCTGTAACGTCCCCATCCCTCTGACCGGCGAAGAGGACACTACCATGTCATTAACCATCCAGGAAACCAGCCCCATGAACATGTGAACTCAACAAAAAATGCTGAAACAGAATGCATTGAAGTAGAACATACAAAGATGCAATTGTTTATCATACATAGCGGAAGCAACATTCATTCATACAAGCATCCATTCAACATGTTTATCACATTCATTAACAGAAAATATGGTTGCAGAAGTAAAATAGGCAAGATTACTTATCTTATAAGAACTCGTTCCGCAACTAGCTACGTTGCTGCAACGTTCCACCCAACCATAGGCCAGCATGCTCCTTAATTTCTCAGCAGCGCTGCCACCCCCGAGATGGGCATGATTCTCCAAGGAATAAGGGAACAATCCGGCTTACACATAGCCAAGGATACACAAAACACATCCAAGCCAACACAGTTGGGTTTATCATGCCATTAATGAGTTGGGAAAGGCTAAATGCTAAGCTGGTGAGCCCATTACAGAGCTAGGAACACCCACCAGAACTAGCCTGACTTCTAAGACACCCACACACACCCAACACAAGGAATCAGTCCCTTCTCTGCTACACAATCCCTCAGGCCCTGCATTCCCTTCCAGTGCTATTCAGGGGTTGTGGAGAAGAAAGCTATCCCTCTAGCTCTGTCCATGTGGTTTCCAGCCACTAGGTTTATCAAGCAAACCAATCCCCCATCCCTGCTCCCTACACAGTCCGAAGACCAGCCATTGCATGCATGCAACTACTCAGCAATTACAGCTTAATAGGGGAAACCGAATCACGAGTCGTTCTTGGCCCTATCATGGCCAAAACGAATCCCCAGTGAATTACAACAGTCCCAAACGCAATCACAACATGAGGAAAGACAACAGTCTGTCCTAGACAACTAAGCAAGCGGAAAAGAATTACACAGACCGCAACACGGTCCCTGAGCATAGAAGTGTCTCTCCACAGGAAAAATTGTGGGTGATAGTGACCGAATAGCTCCTAGCTTGTTGCGTGAGTAACCACGACGTAGAACACAGAGCGTGCGAGAATATTGACACCCAATCCCAAATACAGACCAAATCACACCAAGTTCCTCTGTGTGGAAAACGTGAATGGCAGTGGAAATGGCTTCTCTCTCATGGCTGCGTGGGACCAAACTAGAAATAAGTCTGTGCATGGGAACAATGAACATACAATGGTCCTGCGTGAGGATGAACAACTCCGCCTATGTGCGCAGATGAACAGACAAACGTGAGGAACGAACAGACAATCGTGAGCTTGCGTAGTGGAGAGTGCGTGAGTGTTTCAGCATCGGTGTCGAGAGAGTGCAGTATGTCTACGGGAATGATGGCAGTGGTTTCTTTTGCCATTGTGAAGTCAACCATGGGTGGAGTGTGCATGTGGGAAAGGACTGACAGTCCTGCCACACTCCACTCTCAGCCATAACTTCCCCAACTACCAGCAGCAATTCTTAATGGAGGTGGTTGGATAAAAAAAAGGAAGGTGACACATGGGTTTTTTTTCCCTTATTGCCCAAGGTTTTGACATTTTCCCCACCCTTATCCTTGTGAAAATCATGCCCCTTCTCAATTTAGTTGTTGTGAACGTAGCTGGTTGGGTTATTTTTAATTAAAGATGCATATTTACATGATGACAATTCAATATGTATGCCGCATGCCCCGATATACCATCAGTGACAAATTTAAATCCAAAACATAGCATAACCAATCAATGGTGGGGTCTTGACCTTTAGCTCCACACCATGATCATTTACAATATATACATCATATACATATAATGCAACGGGGTCAAAACCAGGGTGTTACGTTCCCCTCCCCCTTCAATAGCACTGTCCTCAGTGCTTACAAAATTTGAACAAAATGCTACACTGGTATCGCCTCAGTGTTCCGCAGAATTGAACAAAAATGGATGTGCCAATCGCATGGCATCCTCCATCTCCCATGTAGCCTCTTCAGGTCCGTAGTGCTTCCATTGCACCTTTACCTGCCCTATGGCCCAGTTTCGGAGCATTGTGACCTTCCTGTCGAGGAGCGCATTGGCTCGATTCAGAACTCTCCCTCTGGTTCCACCTGAATCACATCCCAATTTATCACATGGTTAGGATCATGTACATATCTCTTAAGCAAAGAAACATGAAAAACATTATGAACCCTAGTGCTAGCAAGCAATGCAAGTCTATATGCAACTGGCCCTATTATTTCAAGCACTTCAAACGGCCCACAGTATCCAGGTGACAACTTGGCACAACTCCCAAGCTTCAAGGAATACTTCCTTGCCCTCACTTGAAGGTAAACATGATCCCCAACACTGAACTCCTTGTTCACCCTATGCTTATCTGCATAGCTTTTCTGTCTATCCTGTGCTGCTTTCATATTCTACCTACTCTTTATAACCTCTTGCTCCATTTCCCTGAGCAATTCTGATCCAAGCATAATCTTGTTCATTGGATTATCCCAAGTCATTGGTGTCCTACACCTTCTTCCATACAAAGCTTCATACAGACTCATCCCCAAGGATGCTTGCTGTCCATTGTTGTAAGCAAACTCTACCAAGTGCAAGTAATCTTGCCACTTGGTTGGTTTTTCCATCACATACATGCGAAGCATATCTTCAAGCACCTGATTAACTCTTTCTGTCTGACCATCTATCTGAGGATGGTATGTAGTGCTGAAGTTTAGCTTTGTACCCAAATCTGCAAACAACCCTTTCCAAAAGTTGGGAGTGAAGTTGACATCTCTATTAGAGACTATTGCCTTAGGCAATCCATGCAATTTGAATATCTCCCTCATGAAGATCTTTGCAATGTCATCAGTCTTATGCATAGACTTAACCAGTATAAAATGTGCTGCCTTAGTCAACTTGTCTACCACAACCATGATGGAATCATGCTGTCTCCAAGTCATCGGCAATCCTGTAATAAAATCCATGGAAATAATTTCCCATTTCCATTCTGGAACTGGCAAAGGCTGCAACAAGCTTGTTGGATGTTGGTGCTCAACCTTTACCTATTGACATTTCATACACCTTGAAATGTACTCAGCCATATACCTTTTCATTCCTGGCCAAAAGTACTGCTCTCTAGCTGTAGCAATTGTCTTTTGATATCCTGGGTGACCAGAATACGGAGCTTGATGGATTTCATCCATAACAACTCTCCTCAAATCTGCTACGTTTGGAATATAAATTCTACCTTTATAAGAAAGAATTCCATCTTCTTCCAATTTATATCCCTCATACCTCTTCTCAAGACTTTGCTACTACAATTTGTCTTTTACCTGCTCATACAATTCATCTCCAGCAGCATGACTAACAATCTGCTGCCTCAAATCTGATTGGAAAATACTGAGGGATGCCACATGCATTTCTTGCATCTTCCTGCTGAGTGCATTAGCTACCTTATTCTCTTTTCCTTTTATGTGCTTGATTTCGAAATCAAACTCACATAAAAATTCCAACCATCTTGCTTCCCTAGCATTTAGAGTAGGCTGATCAAACAAATACTTCAGTCCATAGTGATCTGTTCTGAGCTCAAATATCTTGTCCATCAAGTAATTCCTCCACATCTTGAGGGCATGTACTATGGCTGCAAGCTCTAGATCATGAGTGGCGTATTTCTTCTCATGTTCCTTCAACTTTCTTGACTCATAACATATCACGTGATTGTCTTGCATAAGGACTCCTCCAAGCCCTTGTCTGCATGCATCGGTACACACCACAAAATCTTTTTCTGGATCTGCAACCTTCAACACGGGTTCACTGGTGAGAAGATTCTTCAACCTATGGAAACTTTCTTCACTCCTCGATGTCCATTCGAACTTCATCCCCTTCTTTTGCAAAGAAGTGATGGCATGTGCAACTTTGGAGAATCCCTCAATGAACCTCCTGTAGTATCCTGCAAGCCCCATAAAAGATCTTACATCTGTCACATTTCTTGGAGTAGGCCAATTCATAATGGCTTCAATCTTTTCAGGGTCCACAGATATACCCTCCTCTGAGATAATGTGACCCAAATACTAAATTCTATCTCTATAGAAGTCACACTTGCTCAGTTTTGCATACAACTGATGCTCCCTGAGCAATTGCAATGTCAATCTCAAATGCTCTTCATGCTCTTTCTCATTCTTAGAATAAACAAGAATGTCATCATGGAAAACAAGAACAAACTTGTCCAAATATCTGCTGAAGACACTATTTAGAAGGCACATAAATGTAGCTGGTGCATTTGTGAGACCAAATGGTACCACTACAAACTCATAATGCCCATACCTTGTCCTGAAGGTTGTCTTATGAATGTCTTCATCCTTGATTCTCACCTGATGGTAACCAAACCTCAAGTCAATCTTGGAAAATACCTTTGCTCCTCTCATTTAATCAAAGAGGTCATCAATCCTAGGCAAAGGATATTTATTCTTCATAGTAACCTTGTTCAACTGTCTGTAATTAATACATAACCGGAGTGTACCATCTTTCTTCTTTACAAATAGAACTGGTGCTCCCCAAGGAGACACACTCGGTCAGATATACTTCTTTTCCAACAAGTCTTGCAATTGCATCTTCAAATCTAGCATCTCCGGTGTGCTCATCCTGTAGGGTGCCTTGGACACTGGCGCTGCTCCTGGCACAAGTTCAATTGTGAAATCAATGTCCCTCTTTGGAGGAAGCCCTGGACTCTCATCAGGAAACACATCCCTAGATTCCTGTAACACCTGATAGTCCTCCAACCTAGGAGTTTCATCTCCTGATGTCTCCAAAATATGGGCTGCATACAACTGGCAACCCTTCCTATAGAACTTCTTTAACTGCATTGCTGAAACCTACCTAACTAAAATCACCTTTGGAATACCTTTCACAACTACTAGGTTCCCTTCTTCATCCATGCATTTGAAAGTCTTATTATAATAGTCAAGCTTCACCCTGTGAGCTTCTAACCAATCCATTCCAATGAGAACATCATAGGAACCAAGAGGTAGAACATCCAGATCTACACACGCGACCAATCCTTTCATGACCAATGGACATTTCTCTACCACCTCACTGACCTTTCTCTTGGTTCCAGTGGCTAGCTGAACTAACCAAGACTTCCTATGCTTTACTTTCTTAAAAGCACAAATCTCCACCACTCTAGGAGTAATGTAACTATGCGTAGAACCAGGGTCAATCAAAATAGAAACAGATTGCTCAACAATCTTACCTGCTACTTCAACCACAGTTGACTGGTGATCTGCTTGACGGTCCTCCAGTGCTGCATAAATCGTAGCAATTGCCCTTGCTACTTGACCCACTGTTTTTGCTTCTTGAATGTTACAAGCTGGTCTTGCACTCTCATTCTCGAGTGGACAATTTTGGCGCATGTGGGGTCCTCCACATTTCCAACATTGAAGTGGCCCTCTATTCTGTTGTGGATCCTTAGGATTTTCTCCTGTCACTCCAACTGGCTTACTCGCAGCTTGAGATGGCTGCTTTTGCTGATTCCTAAAGCTAGAAGGTTTGAAACCTTTCTTTCTTTGGTCAAACTTCTCATTCTTCTTGCCCTTCCATGCCTTATGGTAATCAGGTTTTCCTTTACTTTGCTCATAGCAATACTTAGCTTTTCTTATTGCTTCTTCAAGAGTTCTAGGTTCATAAAACTCAATTCTATCTTTGTAAGACTGAGGTAATCCACTCAAAAAACGTTGGACTTTCTCTTTTTCATCTCTGATGTACCGGACATACCTCAACAGCTCCAAAAAATTATTTGCATATTCATCCATGGTTTTCTGTCCCAATCTCAGCTCATGGAACTCCTTAATCTTGTCATCATAATACCTGTCAGAGAGGTATTTCTGCTTGAAATACTTCTTGAAATGTTTCCACTTAAGTCTCCTTTAACTGATCCTCTTTACTTGCTTGAATTGTTCCCACCAAATGGATGCCCTTCCATTCAGATTGAATATGGAAACTCTTGCCTTCATGTTTCCCGAATAATCATGCACTTGAAAGTACTTCTTTATCCCAAGAAGCCAAGCTTCAGCCTCTTGTCCAGTATTTACCTCACCATCAAATGTAGGAGGTTTAGCTTTATTAAACTCATCTCAAGAACGATCCCTAAGGTGCCTTCTTCTTTTCCTTTTATGAGGAGATGAACTCGTATCTCCACTGGATTCTTCGGAGTCAGACAATCCACTAGAAATCCTTCTCCTTCTCCTAGTACTGCTCTTACTGCCTTCTGGTCTTGTTGTACCTCGTCCAGAGTCTATCATTCTATGCAAGTCTATCAAAATCTGCAACATAGCAGCATTCAACTAATGCTACTCTTCCTGGGCTTTGATCAAGCTTCTCATGGTGGCTGCAACATCTAACGGTGTCTCCTGGAATCTCCTTCCATTGGACTCTATGTCATCATTCCTATTACGGACATTTTCTCCCATGGCATCTCGTGCATGCTCATAAGAATACAGAGCATCATATCCGTCATGGCTTCTCATAATTGAACCACCACTTAATTACCAAACTGCACTTCCCAGAATACTGCCCTTGAAGGTGACTATGATTCTGCAACTGTTAGATGCATAACATTGATATAAACTAGCATTACTTACCTTCTCCTAGAATAATCATAAAATAACAATTGCCCAAACACAAGATTTTCTTCATCAAAGAACGTCTATCTGAGGGAGACGACAGGGGTCAAGGGGGCTTGCCCCCTTGTAAGAAATCCCACAGGAAAAACTCATAATTTCCCTGTGCAGAATCGGGTCTCATTCCAACTATCAATCCGACGTTTCAGCGGTCAAAACAACTAACTTCTCCGCTGTTCATCGGCGATCGGATTCGCTAAGTACTACCACGTCGGCGATCGAATATTCTAATCCTTCAGAAGGATAGTCCTTTAGACAGCCCCAACGGTGGTCGTTCAATTCACTAACTTCATCCGACGTAGCTCATCGGCTGTCGGAAGCTTTATCCACCAACCATCGTCGATGGCTGACGACTCTAGGACTTAGAAAAAATTTCGAAATTTTTCCTCTTTTGTCTTCCTTTTCGCCGCTTGATCTTCTTTTCGTCGGCGAAATAGTTCCCTCAACATCCGAAACGACGACTCATCATCTTCGATCTTCTCCCGATCAACGGCCCAATCTCCTATGGCATAACCTGATCGGTATCGGCAGTCTCTTCTCGTCGGAAGGCTAGTGCTCTAGGATTCCGAAACAGCGGCACATGAAACACTATCTTCTTCCAGTAGCCGATGATTTCGGGCCTTAGAAAAAATTTTAAACTTTCTTTACGGCGTCGGCGGTCGAAGGCTTTACCCATCGGACGCATAGTTGTCTATCCATCTGCAACGGCGGACGCTCGATCAACTAATTTCCGCCAACGGACGTCGAACACTTAGAAAATTTTCTACAAATTTTCCTTTCCAACTTTCCTCCGTCGGGCATGCTTCCGCCTAGCTCCTCCGCTACATCGGAAGTCCTTCCCACTAAGTGTTCCGATGAGCCGACAGTTCAAACACTTAGAAACAATTTATGGAAGTTTTTTGTCACCAACTTCCAATCTCTGCTGGGCAGAAATAAATCCTGCTTCTGTCACTGCATCTTCGTGGTCCCTTCAGGCCCATGCTGCAACATGAGCTCTGATACCACACTGTAACGTCCCCATCCCTCTGACCGGCGAAGAGGACGCTACCATGGAATTAACCATCGAGGAAACCAGCCCCATGAACATGTGAACTCAACAAAAAATGTTGAAACAGAATGCATTGAAGTAGAAGATACACAGATGCAATTGTTTATCATACACAGCGGAAGCAAAATTCATTCATACAAGCATCCATTCAACATGTTCATCACATTCATTAACAGAAAATATGGTTGCAGAAGTAAAATAGGCAAGATTACTTATCTTATAAGAACTCGTTCCGCAACCAGCTATGTCGTTGCAACATTCCACCCAACCATAGGCCAGCGTGCTCCTTAATTTCTCAGCAGCGCTGCCACCTCCGAGCTGGGCATGATTCACCAAGGAATAAGGGAACAAGCAGGCTTACACATAGCCAAGGATACACAAAACATAGCCAAGCCAACACAGTTGGGTTTATTAGGCCATTAAGGAGTTGGGAAAGGCTAAATGCTAAGTTGGTGAGCCCATTACAGAGCTAGGAACACCTACACTAGAACTAGCCTGACTTCTAAGACACCCACACACACCCAACACAAGGAATCAGTCCCTTCTCTGCTACACACTCCCTCAGGCCCTGCATTCCCTTCCAGTGCTATTCAGGGGTTGTGGAGAAGAAAGCTATCCCTCTAGCTCTGTCCATGTGGTTTCTAGCCACCAGGTTTATCAAGCAAACCAAGCCCCCATCCCTGCTCCCTACACAGTCCGAAGACCAGCCATTGCACGCATGCAACTACTCAGCAATTACAGCTTAAAAGGGGAAAACGACTCCTGAGTCGTTCTTGGCCCTATCATGGCCAAAATGACTCCCCAATGAATTACAATAGTCCCAAACGCAATCACAACATGAGGAAAGACAGCAGTCCATCCTGGACAACTAAGCAAGCGGAAAAGAATTACACAGACCACAACACGGTCCCTGATCATAGAAGTGGCTCTCCATAGGAAAAATTGTGGGTGATAGTGACCAAACAGCTCCTAGCTTGCTGCGTGAGTAACCACGACGTAGAACACAGAGCGTGAGAGAATATTGACACCCAATCCCAAATACAGACCAAATCACACCAAGTTCCTCTGTGTGGAAAACGTGAATGGTAGTGGAAACGGCTTTTCTCTCCTGGCTGCGTGGGACCAAGCTGGAAAGAAGTATATGCGTGGGAACAATGAACAGAAAATGGTCCTGCGGGAGGATGAACAGCTCCACCTATGCGCGCGGATGAACAGACAAACCTGAGGAACGAACAAACAATCATGAGCCTGCGTAGTGGAGAGTGTGTGAGTGTTTCATCATCGGCATCGAGAGAGTGCAGTATGTCTGTGGGAATGATGGCAGTGGTTTCTTTTGCCATTGTGAAGTCAACCGTGGGTGGAGTGTGCATGTGGGCAAGGACTGACAGTCCTGCCACACTCCACTCTCAGCCATAACTTCCCCAACTTCCAGCAGCAATTCTTAATGGAGGTGGTTGGATAAAACAAAGGAAGGTGACACATGGGTTTTTTTTCCCTCGTTGCCCAAGGTTTTGACATTTTCCCCACCCTTATCCTTGTGAAAATCATGCCCCTTCTCAATTTAGTTGCTGCAAACATAGTTGGTCATGTTATTTTAATTAAAGATGCATATTTACATGATGACAATTCAATATGTATGCCGCACGCCCCGATATACCATCGGTGACAAATTTAAATCCAAAACATAGCATAACCAATCAATGGTGGGGCCTTGGCCTTTAGCTCCACACCATGATCATTTACAATATATACAGCATATACATCTAATGCAACGGGGTCAAAACCAAGGTCTTACACCC